>RJWT010005210.1:0-31444 GCA_004365215.1 Cuniculus paca | reverse complement strand
GGAAACTGCATTTACAGTTTTCCCTCTAATTTTATTTCCTGTGTGTCTATTTCTTGAGGTAAAGTGAGTGACAAGGCTTGAACACAAAAAGGAGTTACTGTAAGTTAGGTCAGGCAGGTGCATGGTGGATGCCTGAGAAAGAGCACCCTGTACATTTAGCATTCCAGGGGCTTCACTCATCTCAAGGGGGTAAAGTCACGTTTCCCTTAATTTTTCAAAAGGATATCAACAATAATTAGTACCTATGGAGGGCTCCCTCTGTTCCAGGGCATGCGACTTCACATGTATTTGCTTATTTTTCCTCCCATGAAACCATATAAAACAGGTATGCTTGCTGTCATCCCCGTTTTTATAGACAAAGAAACTAAAACAGGGATGTTAAACAAATATTCCAAGGCTGCTCATGGACAAAGTGCCGAGTCCAGGATTTGGACTGGGGCCATCTGATTTTCAGCTCCTGACCTCACACTTTCCACTCTCTGCCTCTTCAAGGACATTTCTGTCCACGTGACAAGAGGAATTCCACAACTGGTTTGCCAACCATCCAAGCTCAGTTACTCTCTAACAGCAGTGTAATCATAACACATGGGATGTGGTCAAGGATTTTCAGAGCAGCTCTCCAAAGAGAGACATTTCAAACATCAAACCTAAGACTGCTGGCTTTCATCAGGATCTTTGAAGTGACTATTCTTGGACCAGTCCATTGATTCATTCATTCATTCAACATGTATTTATCAAACCTTTCCCATGTACTAGGTCCTGTTCTGGATGCTGGCAACATAGCAAGGATGAAGCTGATGTCTTTGTACTCCTAGAGTTTATATTGAACTACAACAAACAGATCAGGAATAAATAAACAAGCAAATATGCAATCTGATCCCAGGAAAACAATAAAATGGATCCAGGGGATGTGATATTGGGTGTTGAGGTGCAATTTTAAGCAGGAGACTGAGAAGAACTCACTGAGCATTTGAGCAGGGTCTTGAGTGACATGAGGGGCATTAACCAAATGCAGGGCTCACTTGGCAGTACTGTAGCTATTTTACAAATAAATTTTTCTATTGTGTATTTGACTTTGTATCTAAAAAAGCACAAAATCAACACAGCCCACAATGTACTCCCAAGAATGTCAGTCACCAAGTCATTCTGAGCTATTTTAATCTCCTTGCCATGACAGGAGGGAGTAGGTGGGATACATGGTCCAGAAAATTATTTGCTCCATGGGCATAATCTTCTGACTATGGGGTTGAGGACTGCTGAGTGAGTCCCTGTTTGCTCTTCTGAATTATATTAGAATCAGAGGTTTCATTTTGTGGTTTTGTTCTTCAGCCCCTGGTGGACCAAATCCTTGGCCAGGTTTCAGCTGTGTTGATTCCCTTGGAGGGAAAAGCTGTGGCAGGACCTGCTCAGTGTGTGTGAAATACAAGCATGCCTGATTGATGACTGCAAACAATG
This sequence comes from Cuniculus paca, assembly GCA_004365215.1. Classification (NCBI taxonomy): domain Eukaryota; kingdom Metazoa; phylum Chordata; class Mammalia; order Rodentia; family Cuniculidae; genus Cuniculus; species Cuniculus paca. The sequence continues at coordinate 29,989 of RJWT010005210.1, read as the reverse complement.
TTTCCACTTGCCTTTCCACGGAACTGTGCCACGAAGTCCCTGATGGTAAAGCTGCACTATACTATAGTGACCATGTGGTGGGTTGGTCCGTCTCACCCAAGACTGGGTCAGGACCAAAGCTGACAAGGCAATTTCCTGTGTTATTTACCAAGTATATGAATGTCATAGGAGAAGCTGGATCCTTCCTTTGTGAAAATACCTGATGTCCTGAGCACTTTTGCTTGAGGACAGGGGCAGATTTGGGTTGTGTCTTTTGGTTTCTTCCAGCCTGGAATTCAGAGATTTATACCAGCATATTATAAGGGTAAGTGCAATTGTAAGTAAAAGTGCATGTGCTCAGGACTTGGTTAGGCAATGTTTTACTCTATCCAGAGGCAAATTTTAAGTTTTGGCAGAAACATGTTTTGTGAATCAGACATTTCTTCAGGCTTTACCCTGGTTAGTGGTTAGTTGACTCTTAGCATCACAACTCTGCCCATCTCTTTATTGCCATCCCTTCCACTGCTGACTTCCTAGCTCAGGGCAGGGCACAGTAGACATCTGTAATGGTTGGAAGGTAAGTAGAAAGAAAAGAAGGAGTAAAGGAAAAAGAGGGATGATGCAAGAGAAGAAAGAAATTCCTAATCAATCCACCTCTATATATGGGGATAACATTTCTTTACAGGAAAGGTACAGAACTCAGGAGTTACAATAATTAGGTTGAAATCTCAAACCCCCAAATACACTTTGTGACTTTAGATACGCAACTCAACTTTTTTGAACCTCTAAATTTCTTCATCTGTAAAGGAAGAATGTAAGGATTGGCTTCGGTGAAGTAAGTTGAGTCAAATGCCTCTTAACACATAAGAAACACATGGCCAGAAAGTTTTTTTGTTATTACTTAGACACCAAGACCTCTGTTTCAGATGCGACATTGCCTGAATCAGGTGAAGTTCCACCAAGTATCCCAGGTCCACAAAGACTACAGCAAACCCAACACTTGTTGAGTTCAAGAATTTTATAGAGGTTCACAGGCCAGCAAAGCCCTTGAAAGCTATGAGGATTAATTTTGAATGTCATTTTGGACAGGCTGTAGTAGCGAATCTTTTTACCAAATGTTAATAAATGTTGCTGAAAAAGTATTTTGTGATGTGACTAACATTTACCACCTATTGCCTTTAAGTAAATAAAAACTACCACCAATCTTGTGGGGGCTCCTCATTAAATCAGATGAAGACCTTGGGAGCAATAAAAGGCTTCCCAGAAAGAATATTTTTGCCTTAAGACCAAAGAGTCAATTCAAGCTGCAGTTTCCAGGTTGCCAGTCTGCTTTAAGAATTTTGTACTTTTTCACAATTTCTGAAAATAAAAAAGCAAATATTTGTATTTTATATTATATATGGTATCCTTTTATGTATTTCATATTATAAAATATGAACAAAATATGTGTTTTATGTTATGCAAATGACTATGAATTATACATAAATTTTTATTTTATTCATATATGATCTGCACTTGGATCTGTGTTTTTGGAGGGCCCTTGCTGATGCAGAACCTTCTGGTTTACACAAGCTCATTCCTGATTTTAAGCAGCAGTCTTTTTTCAGCTCATCTATTATAGGAAGCCAGACCTGGGTTCTCAATGAAAAGCAAAATGAGGACAAAGGAAGCAACTTCTGGTTGGGCAGGGACAGCTGTGGGAAGGATTTCCCAATTCTAACCTGAAAAGGGAGTCTCAGGGTAGAGTGGACGACATCCCAAACCTCAGACCAGTGTTTAGTCCTTGAAAAGCTCCTGAGGAGTCAACAGATTGGGTGGAGTGTGCAGGTCTGTCTCTTGGCTCTCCTAGGTCTTTCCTTCAAGCCTGGTGGCAGTGGTTTGTTTAAAATTAGTTCTTGTTTGGTTTGTGGAGGAAGAGTAAATCGCAGAGTCTGAGCTGGACGCTGAGCCTTGTGCATTTGAGGTTCTGAGGGATGCATGACTTGGCTATTTTCAAAGTAGTGAGACATGGGTCTAAGACTGCTATGGGTCCAAATTTCAGTCCTCTTGTTCAGAGGTGGCTAGAAATTCAAATGGAATTGGAGGCCATCATTCTGGTTTGATCTGGGGGAGAGATCTCCAACTTCTCCTAGTCAGAGCTCTTGACCTGCCGTGCTGACGTTCCAGCAGTCTGCCTTGAGAAGGTTCTTTTCAGGCATGACCTGTAAGAAGCTGCTGTGTTTCATAAGTGTTTTCCAAAAACCATCACTGTGCATGAACACACTGCCATTCGATTTCATCTTTAGGGTTTGCTTCTATCGCCATAGACACTGCCATTCTGGAACAAGACACAGGACAGGTAAGCCTCCAGGGGAAGAAGTTCAGGATGCTAATTGTCAATTGAAAACAAGTCCTGATTTGCTGGGAGTCAACATGAGATCCACAGAGGGTTGAGAGTGGAAGAAGATATAGATAGAGGGGGCTCAGTAAGGAGATAAAATAACAGACAAACAGATATTTACTCATTTAACAAATTGCCTTCTGAATGTCATGAAAGCCCTGTTGACTCTCTACCAATCTTTGCCTTCCTTCTTCTGTAAAGTTGGCTTTGACACTAATGTCAGAATAAAGCTAAATGTGATTGATTGCATATTTTACCTGGTCCCATATGAAAATATCCAAACCTTTTTTGATTTCATGGTTATTCTGGGTAGTCCTAGGTGTACTTTTCTGATACATTTTTATTCAAATGAAGAACCATAGCAAAAAGCAATATCATAAACATGTGTTATTGGGTTTAAGAGTTTAAGACTAGTAACGCCCACAGACATGTCAATGCACACACAGAGACATGCACACAGACATGCAGATATAAATATAAATATAAATATAAATATGCACATGGACACATCAAAAGATGGGAAGTGAATTTTAAGAAGATCTGAATCTCCAAGAAGGGTTCCAAGTGGCTAATGGGGCCCGTGTTGGTTAATCTTGACTGTCAACTTGATAGGATTGAGAGATGCCTATGAGATTCATCCAGCAAACTTCTGGGTGTGCATGGGTGGATGTGAGGATGTGACCTTGGGACTGTATAGGATCCTTGACTGCTTGATTCTGGGTTCTTTCTTTGCTCTCTGCTTTCTAGATGTGACAAAGTGAGCAGCTTTCCTTCAAGCCCTTCCATCATGATGTTTTAGCTTTGGAGTCAACCAAGGATGGACTGAAAACTTTGAAATTATGAACCAAAATAACCTTTTCCCCTTTAAGCTGTGTATGTCAGGTATTTTGTGCCAACACTGAAAAGTGACAAATACAGGGCCTAAATACCGAATGGAACATGGTAGCCATTTGTCAACTGAGTGTAGGTGTGGATGTAATACATTTATTCTGTCTTCTTGGAAGAACTACAAACTAAATTTTGAAGATATTGCCTAGGTGTGTTCCTGTTTCAGTTGTCAAGCTAAATAGGCTTCAGAAAGTCCTATTTAGGACTTTGACAATGAAGCCAATGTGAGTTTCAAATCATGATAATAGATTAACGGTGGCCACTGCCTTCCATTTTTAGATAATTCCTCCCCTTTGACTTTCACAATATGTATTGTGCATTTTGGATCCCACTAACTCCTTTAGTTTGTTATACTAGGGAGACAACACAAAATTCACCCATGTGACTCTGAACCATTTCATCCATGAGCATGATCTCAAGTTGCCTCCATTCACCTACAAGAGCCTTGAGGTTATCTTCCTTTATAGCTGAGTAGGTTTCCATTGTATAAAATGCCATGTCTTTCTTATCCATTCTGCAGTTGATGGGTAAGCTACCCCTACTTTTTTTCTGTGTCCCTGTCACATAGGGCATTGTTCTCTTTCCTTTGACTTTCAGATGATGAATTTTCTTTCTAGCTAAATGTGTTTCTTATATAGAGCATATGGATGGATCCTGTCTCCTGATCCACTCTGCCTGTGTTCCTTTCTACTGATGCATTGAGGCCATCTACCTTAATGGTTATGGCCATGTTGCACTGCATTGTCTCCGCCATGCTATTTTCCTGCCATTGGCTCCCTGTTTTTCCCCTCCATTCAATTGACTGCCCTCGCTTGATGGTCCCCTTCTGCCATTGTTCCTGAGACTGTGGTCCTTTTTATCTCTCTCTAGAATGCCCTTTAGCATTCTTGTAGGGTTGGTTTGGTGGTCATGAATTCCTTCAGTTATTCTTTGTCATGGAAGTATCTTGTTTCTCCATTAATTTTGAAGAAAAGTTTTGTGGGGTACATCAGTCTGGGTTGGAAGTTGTTTTCTTTCAGGACTTGTAATACTTCACTCCAGCCTTCTTTACTTGATGGTTTGTGTTAAGAAGTCTGTCATGATTCTGATGGGTTTTTCCTTTATAGGTGATTTGTTTCTTTTCTCTAACAGCTTTTAATATTCTGTTCTTGTGTTGAATTTCTGGGATCCTGATTATTATATGTCTGGGTGTAGATTTGTTTTGGTTATGGCTAGCTGGAGTTCTATATGCCTCACTTATTTGAATGTCACTTCCTTTTCCCATGCTTGGGAAGTTCTCCAAAATTATTTCTGTAAATAGAGTCCTGATGTCATTTGTCTTGACCCCTGCTTTTTTACTCACATTTTTAATTCTTGTTTCTTTGAGTTGTCTTGCAACCGTTGAATTGTTGCTTCCTAGTTCCTTGTTATTTTTAAGTGATCTTTCCCTTCACGATCACAAGCTACAAACCTGTTTTCAAGGTCTGAAAGTCTATCTTCAGTTTCTTTCAAATGGTTTTTCCAGCTTTCAAAGGAGTTTTTAATTTCCTGGATATCTCTTTGAATCTGTTTCATGCATTCTAAATCTCTGTCATATTGTTCAATCATGGTTTCCCTCATTTTCCTATGCTGTTCTATTTTTTTATCTATGTCTTCTTTAGAGGTGCTTAGCAATTCTTTTATTATGCTTTTCATTTCTTCTTTTACCTGGGATAGTATCTCTGTTCTAATTTCTTTTATAGCCTCATGAAGTTGTTTTTTTTCCTTCAGTTGACATTACTTCAGACATTTCAAGTGTGTGACTCCCAATCTCTTCCATGTTTACCTCTCCTGGAGTTGAGCTGCTTGGGTTGGATGCCAGAGACTGCCTTTTCCTTCTTTGTCTTGGCATATTCCTGGGTTCTTCCAGACACATGTGTAGTGGGTTCCCAGGCACTTCCTGCATTGGCTACAAATTCTCTGAAGCGAGACTGTTTGGCTCCCCTATAGCTGGTGGAGTGTGCATAGGCACAGGGCCTCACATGTTTCTGGACTGAGCTGGGTACTGGCCCACAATGGCCCTTGGAGTGTGTGTGGGGGGTGGAGGTGGCTGGGGTCTCTGAACCTGAGTTGCCAAGGAACCTATGATGGCCTCTGGAATGCACATGGGGGCAGTACTCAGTCCAAGCAATTTCTGCAGGTCTGCACCCAACCTGGAGCTGCTGGAAGAGGCTGGCAGAAGTTTTAGTTCTGGGCTTATCCTGCTGGACTCCAAAATGGCTCCCAGCCAATCACTTTCTCCCACAGGAGGACTGAGCCCTTTGCACTCACTGCCAGCAAGTGCAGTCCTCCGTGTCTGCCACTGTCTTCCACTGCTGCATCTCTTTGCAGAGACCTCTGGGGTCATCAGCAGCCACTGTCACTGTGATCATGTGTCCCCAGGTTCCAAGAGCTCCTCTCGCAGGGTGAGTCTGGCTCCAGGCTAAGGCACTGCCAGCTACCACCTTCTTCTTCATTTAAGTTTTTCTTTTTACTCTCTCTGTGGGCTTCAATTCACATTTTAGATTCTTTCTGGGTCCAGGGGACCCACTTCCTTCCTTCTTGTCTTCCCCATGATACTATATTCCAGCATCTGAACTTTTGCATTCAGAGAGTCTGTTTACTCTGCTGCTTACTGTTCCACCATCTTCCCAGAAGCCCCTAGGCTCCCTTTTTGTCTTAGATTCTTTCCTAGTGAATTGGTGCTGACACTCCTTGGTGTCAGCAGTGGGACCAGAAGCAATCTTCCTCTGCTCTTTTCAGCACTGCGCTTGCATAATAGGCAGGCACTTGCAAGAGACCCTGAGCCCCATTGTCTCTCCAGAATTGCCAGGGAACATTGTAGAAATCTTCTCAGATCCACACCTCCTAAGCTCCAGGTTCAAGGTCTTGGAGACTTTACTGCAGTCAGGGGGGACATTTTTAAAAAGACTGTCTTAAATATAAAAAAATTAAACCCTAAGTAGACTACTTTACCCTTTTTCTCCAGACAAAACTCAGGGTGTTCTGGGGACATACAAGGAACAAAAAGTAGGGGAATTAGATGTTAAAACAGGATGAACTAGTCAGAGATCTGGTTGACACGAGGATTACTCTATCTGTCCTTAACACTGATACACTTTCAGTGTCCCCTATTAGAATTCTGAATTTGTGCATATAGTCAAGGTTGCTAACCAACCTATGACAGTTTCAAAATTAGTGCCTCTTTTATTCCAGTAAGATCCTCTCTTGAATAGTCAGTGTTTCTTACTCATCTGGTTGGCCTCCATATATCTGTTGGGGAAGGATTTTCTGAAAGCATATTAAACCCACATCTCTTTCTTCAAAATGAGGAATTATATTAGAGTTAAACCCACCAGAGGGCACTGACCTTGTTAAACTAACCCTTACCTAGGTGCCTTCTGCAATGTCAACCTTATTAACCTAGTCATCTTGCCTTCTAGTATTGCCTGAGAGCCCCTGGGCACATTCTAACACTTATGTTGCTCCTATTCATTCAACACTTTTGATTAAAATCCAGGTGGATCATAATAAGCCTCTCCCCAGTATCAAGCAATACCCTTAAATCCTAAGACCTTGTCTGGCACACAACTCATTATAGATGGCTTTATACATAAGTAACTTATTGTTCCCCTTAGCAGCCCTTGCAATACTCCCATCCTACCTGTTGGCAAATGTAATAGAAGAGGATAAAAATTTATACAGGATCTCAGCATCATTAACAACATAATTATTCTCCAGCACCTAACCCTCATAGCTCATTGTCCAGTGTTCCCTCTGAGAACCAATACTTTCCAGCTGTTCTCCTCAGTATGTGATCTTCAGTATACCAGCAACCTTTTCACCTTCATCTGGAAGAGCCAACAATGTACCTGGACAGTCCCTGTGCAAGGGCATATTGAAAGCTCCACCTATTTTCTCAGACTCTTTGGTATGAATTGACTGATGCTGAATATGGTTTAACCTTCTTCACTCTGTTGATGACCTTCCCAAGAGATTCACCTTGCCAATGACAACCACTTGCTTCAGTATCTGTCCTTTAAAGGATTAAGATCTTAAAGGAGAAAACTTCAGTTTTGTTAAACCTTTCTAAATTTTACATCACCCCTTGATACCTGAGGGTCTGATCCTTGATCTTTCCTTTCCTGATGACACATTAGCTTTCCTTCTTCCCTACACTAAACAACAATTCTGAACATTTTGAGAATGTGTAGAATGGTCTACAAAACTTTTCTTTGATGCTCCAGTCTCTTTACAATTTACTAAAAAAATCTCTCCCCTGACCTTATCCAATGAATCTCTAATGGAAAACAAAGATAAAAAGCACCAATTGACCTTAGCTCCTACTTTGGGATACCCCAATTATAATTTCCCTTTCCACTCTTTTTCCTTTTCTTTTCTTTTCTTTTCTTTTCTTTTCTTTTCTTTTCTTTTCTTTTCTTTTCTTTCTTTTCCTTTCTTTTCTTTTCTTTCTTTCTTTTCTTTCTTTCTTTTCTTTTCTTTTCTTTTTTTGGCATGAACGGAAAGGAAATATCCAAGGAGTCCTAACTCAACCCCATGGAGGACAGGATAGGTCAACAGCATCATAGAATCGGCACCAGACAGCATGGTCTGAGAAATACTTCCCTGTCTAAAGGCGGTTGCTGCTGCCTTCTTTCCCATAAAGCCACTGAAATGATTGTGATGGGCTCACCCCTTGCCATCTATGTTCCTCACTCTGTGGAAGCCTCCCTTAACTCTTACGCCTGCGACACCTCTTTGCTAGTCATCTAACTTTTTCTATCTCTTCACCTCAGCTTGTATAATCTACTCGACATTGCTATCCTGTTTCCTTTCTGAGCCGATGATATTCCTCTTGACATATCACCTTAACTGATTAACTCTTCACCCCCTGACTAGAACTATAAGAAACATCCTTGTCTAATAAGACTATCATTGTTTTTCAGATGGTTCTCATCTCAGAGGTCCCATTGGTCACTGCCAAGCTGGATATTCAGCAGCCTCCTTCAGTGGGATTGTAGAGTCTGGGCACCTTCCAGAAGCCAGAGCTATACAACAAGCACCACTCACTGTCCTCACTAAAACATGTCATCTAGCTAAGGATAAAGCTGCTGACCCTTCTATAAAGAAAAGATATATCTTTAAGGTATCACATGACTTTGACGTGCTATGAAAGTGAAGAGAAAATTGAACTTCCTCAGAACAGCAAACAAAAAATAAAGACGACGTTTTTATCATCTTGGATGCTATTCATGCTCCGTGTGTCCCAGCTATCATTGGAGCCCATGGTCACTTCTCTACCCCCCAAAAAAGAAAGCCAAAGAAATAAAGTATCTGATGCCACTGCTAAACCGGTCACTTTATAAGAGGCCCAACAAGTTATGTCTTCCCAAAGCTCTCCTGTTTTCACTACTTCCTCAATCTTAGATTTAGATCATAGGTTAATAAAGGGCCCAGTCACTTCTCCCAAGTTTAAAAGGAACAAATGGGAAAAACAAGGCTGTTTGATAAGAGAGATGCTTTTGAGTGGACCCAAGTCAACACTCCAATTTTCCTATTACCCTGCATCAGGAAATTTGGCCTTTTATACATGGCTTCATTCACTGGAACAGTGACACAATGGTCCAATTGGGGAAGCTGTATTGTTGGAGGTACGCAGTTACCATTGTTCATAGAGTCTACTAACTTTGTAAATTGTGTCCCTGATGTAACCATGGGAAGCCACGCATGGTTTCATAGGCCTTTGCCTTGTCAAATGGATGGTCCTTTTAAGTCTAGCAATTAGACTTTGTTCAACTTTCCCATTCACAAAGATATAAATATATATTGCATATTACTTAACATGCTTTTCCATTGGGTGGAAATTTTCTTCTGCCAGGAGGCTAAAGCTGTGGAAGTAGCTAAAGTCTTACTAGAAAAAAATTAGAGCAACCTGGAGGTTTCCTGGGAACTTCATGGGCATCACTTTATGGGACACATCATTCAGAACATCTGTAAATCTGTTCTATTTGTCAGCATTTCCATTATGCTTATCATCCCTAGTCCTCTGAACAAGTGGAATAAACTAATGGAATAATGAAAGAAAACAGTTAGCAAGAATTGGTGTGGCATTTAGTGGGCGATGGCCCAAGGCCTCTGTCCTAGTTCTCTGCAACTTTTGTTCCACTTCCACAGGGAAACCTAAGTGGTCCCCTTTTGAGATCATTACTGGCCACCCTATGAGACAGGTCAAAGAACTTCATCCATCCGTTATTGTTAAAGGCGACTTGTTGCATTACTGTGAGTTCATTAATATCCTACAGCACAGATTACTTTGGCTAAAGATACTTTCAATAGTGTGCTTCCAGTAGCTGAAAGCCACTCTTTCAAACTCATTAGAAAAGACACTAGCTCAGCCTCCCTCCAGCTCTGCTGACTTAAAAAATATAGTCTCATGGATTCATATTTCTCATTTAAAAAGGGCTCCTGACTTACCTGCTGAGATGACTCCTCACCTCATTGCCAATATCAAGATGACATTGATCAGAAGATAAGAAGCAGACAGTGTAAGGTGGCCTGCAAGCCTAAGGACGTAGACCAAGCCAACTAAATGACTGTGCTTCTCCTTCTTGTTCTTTTAGGGTTCTCTGATATTACTGATGCTCATCCTTATTCATGGAAGGACAACCCTGTTATTCAACTATCACAGTATTTGGCTTCCACCAGCAAATTTACTGGTTGCTGGATCTGTCATATCATGCCTGTAAGTTCCTTCTCAGGGAATAATGATGCAATTAATAATAATGATGCAACTAATAATAATGATGCAACTAATTTTACCTAAATTTTTTTGGTTTCGGTGTGTACCTAGTGTTTCCCCAAAGCCTTATGTGCTCATAAGGTGGGGTTTTGGGGAGGCGATGGGCTCACGGGAGTATGATACTCATCTGTGGATTAGTTCACTGATAAATTTATAGCTAAATGTGATATTCAAGGGAAAGCCTGATGGGAAGAGGCTTATCACTGGAGGTGTGGCCTGGACAGGTATAGTATCTTCTCTGTTCCCTTGATCTCTCTGCTTCCTAACTGCCATGTCACAGGCAAGCTTCCTCTGCCATGCAGTCAGCTGACTATGGACTGAAACCTCTATGAATGGTAAGCCACAATAAACCTTTTCTCCTTTAAACTTTGGATGTCAGGTATTGTGTCTAAGTGAGAAGGCAGTAACTAAGACATCTCTCTTTTTATGTAACCTATATGAAAAGCCTTGAGAAGCTACCTACTGAGTGTGTCTTTAGTTTCTTGGATATACTATGCCTTGTTTCTTCTTTAACCCATGTGAAGAATCACCTGTAATGTTTTCTGGCCATCAATGTAGCAACCTCATGTCCCTACAATTAAAAAAAAATTGAAGACAAAGTAAGAGCCAGAATGCCAACATCTGCCTGCTCAGCGCGACCTGCCAGTCGGCCCCCAGTTCCACTGAATTCTCATGAAAGACTTACTATAATATGAGGGACCCATTATACCAACTTCTTTGTGTACAGCTCACCAAGGTTTTTCTCCCTCCACCTTTCTGGCATTCCTTCAGCTTTGGTTGTCTGTCAGACTAATTTTATCCCACCTCTCTGAGCTATCCCTACTACTAGTCATCGGTTTTACAATCACACTGAACTTTTATTCCCCAAATTAAGCCAAAACCTTCAGAGTATGTCTGAGATAGCATGTACCCACTCTGGTTATGTTCTTGGCTGTGGCTGCATGGGTGCATGATGACCTAAATTCCCTGTAAATAGGATAACAGTGTCAACCTCCCCTCTTTTATTTCCCACTGCATGACCTAAATGCCATTCCATCACAACCCTTATCCTCATCAGAAGAATGAATTTTGATAAATGATTACCCTGATGTCAGCCATCCAATGATGAGGACAACTGCTGTGGGCATTCCCAATGGTGTGATCTACAGGAATAGGTCAGTCCTGGGTGCTAAGATAGATCTAGAAGAATATTGTGTCTTATCTGGAGTGCTTGCAAATAAGAAGATTTTCCCAAAGTTAAAGGAATCTCCCAATCTACCCCACAGGCCATTAGAGCCCTTGCTTCAGATCCCCTTGCGGTGTAGTCCTGGATGACCACACTGCATTAGATCATCTCCTTGCCCACAGGACAGTAACTGCATGCACCTACCGTATATTGCACTTGGATAAACAGTTCTAGTCAGTTTGAACTGGAAACTTTAGAAAAATCTTAAAATTGGTTAAGTCAATAGAAGGGTCCTCTTGGCTGGTTAAATTCCCAGTTCTCATTTTCAGCTACTACACTCTGGTATTGGTTCCCATTGCATTCTCCCTTGCAGTTTCTCACTGTTCTCTTCATACTAGACATAAACACTGGGCTTCTCTTCAGGCTCATTATAGCCTGCCTTAATAGATGTTTATAAGAGATATGCATCAGAAGCATGTTAATTCAACACTGCAAGACTCTGGACTCTAACCAGAGACTGGAAACAATTTAACCCAAGAGACTGTGATTTATATCTAGCAGGTACCAGGGTGCCCTTCATTAGGAAATGACTGTAGTTACTCAAATTGGTCACCACCCAGTCATCAGAATCCTGACACAGGACTGGATGGACTCAAGCAGATAACCTACCATTCCAGCATAGGATGGGACGTAATTGCTTTAATCCATCATTAATGCTGTTTGATCAAAAGCAGGAAATGTTCTGAACTTTAAGAAAAGCTGACTCTCCAAGAAGAGTTCCAAGGCATTAACTGAGCCTAAATTCAAGATGGAACCTGGTAGCCTTTTGCTGACAGAGTGTGTGTGTAGAAGGGTGTCACACGTGTACTCTGTTCCTGGAAAAACCACAAATTAAACTTTGGGGCCCTGGTCCAGGCATGTTCCTGTTTCAACTTCCAAGGTAAACAGGCTCCAGAAAGTCCTATTTTGTCACCTGGACCTGATCAATGAGCTGTAATGTGTAACCAGCCAATCAGGACTGAGCACTTCCTACCTGCTTAACATTTCTCATTTACATAAACAGGCCGGGCTAAGTGGAAAGTGGGCAGAAACGTTTCCGTATAAGCCAGCCCCTCTCTTTTGTCCTTCAGAGCACATTTTCTCTTTGTAACTGCATCCCTCAGTGTGTCAACTCTACTTTTTATTTTTTTAAACAGACTTCTTTATCTTCTCTAGGAAATTTTTGCTGAAAAAAATATACAAACTAACACAGACGCACAAACACACACACATATTAGAATTGCTAATATCCCAGATATAGTTTTTAAATATTACAAGCTGGAAAATTTGCTTTAAATTCATTTTAATTTACAAAAAAAGACTTCTAGATTCCTGTTATGGAGAGAGTAGATTTCTGTTCCAATTACAGATAACTATGCAACCTGTTAGTCAATTCACAATGTTTATATAGTTTGTGTTCAAATAAATAAATTTAAGTAAAGAGAAAAAATTATTGTAACTAGGATGACATTGATTATTTCCTGGTTTCCAGTCTCTTCTGTTCCTTTCCTACAGAATCCTGACCTGATTGAATTCTAGGTAGCAAAGTGTCAGGAATGTGACTGAAGGATTCTAATGGAAGCCACTTGATTGATCTGAACCAATCATGATACTCTGACTTCTGGTGGCTAGTGATTAGCCCAAAGTGGCACATTTTAAATTCACCATATGGAAGATGATGGGAAGCTGCTGGCTCTCAGAAGAACTTGCATAGAAAGCTCACCAAAATCAGCCTCTCCTTTCTGCCTTGAATGCTGCCATGTAAGAAGTAATGCTTTATGCTGATGCAGACAAATTGCAACCATTAGGGAAAGCCAAGAGACTCTGAGGCCAAGCACTGAACTACCAAATTAATCCTCCCTGCACTTACTTCCTGCCTTATTGATGCGTCTCGTTCAAACCACCATAGGTTGTTTTGTTACTTGTAGACAAAAACGTTCTATTAATATACTTTGTAATATTATTTGAGAGAAAAAAATCAAAACAAGTAAGACTTGGTCTTCATTTCTTTTTGATCCCTAGTAAAGGATAATATAATGAACAAAAGTTGATTATGTTTTTTTATAAAACTATTATCTAAGAATAAAACAATTCGGATCACACATGGATTCATGCATGTGTGTGTGCGCACACACGCACACACACACCCTGATTTGTTCTTGAAGTTGATGTACTAGAGTTTTCAGGCATTAGCTCTTTCACCATTTCTATGTCCCCTAAATTGTTGAAGGTTGGAGAAACTGAGATTCAAGGTTTCCGTAGCTCCCTATATGCATGTGTGATAATTTTGCAGTACAGAAATGGATGGGGAAGGGAAATAAGAGACAAAGGGAGCAACCTCAGAGGGTAATCACAGATGTCGAGAAAAAACTTTGTGGAGACTTCTTTAGCCATACTACTTCATTTAGAAATCTAGTCTTGGTAGTTAAACAGGTAAGATGCAGGTAAGTCAGGACCTATACATAGAACAGAATGATCTGAGTTCCCAAAACTCCCAAAAGATTTTCATTACTCCACTTTACCTATTTGATCTCTTCTTGTGAAAATGAAGGCATGTTCAAATCCCTGAAGATCTGTTGCCTTTTTGTGAGCTTGAATAGAAAGAGGTTAAGCCATGCCTGGCAGTGCTAGATTTAAAACAATGAGTTGGTTGCAGGAAAGTAGTTTTCATTTTAATTAACTGAGCCATCTGGATTGCTTGGGCCGCAATATGCAAGTGTTGGGAAATGGATTTATAAGAGAGGAACTGACTTTGTAGTTTAGAAAGAGGGGTCAGATGGGTCATTTTCAGGACCTTGGCAACAGCAGATTGGCCACTGATGGAGATCTTAACCGTGTGTGACAGGTCTGAATGCCAGGCTTCTAGGTTGTTCTAGGAGCTCACTTCCAGGCAATCACCTCTGATTTAAAACCTTCCCCTAACTGTCCAGTCAGAAAGGTAAAATATTCATAGCATTCAACAAGAGAGCTAAAGAAAGTATCCAGAAGTTACCATGTGCATCTCTTTTTTTATTTTTATTTTTTTATACCACGTGCACTTGTAATCTGATTATCACTAATGATTTTCCAAAGGACAAAGGTATGTATGAAATATTGGGTCAGCCAGAAATCAAAGCGGTTTAGACACTATTGCTACTTAGGGGTTGAGCATTTTCCAGGAGTGATATCACTGTAGGGTGAGGAACAGCACAAATGTACTCCTTATTGACTCTGGATGCGATGAAAAGCTTTCAGTACATACTCTGTTAGCGCAGAAGGGACAGCAGTGTGAATCCCTGCGACTTCTTACCGTTTCCGCCACCTCCCTCCCAGGAGACTCTTGGGGTGCTCACACATAATCCAGGTAATTCTGCTCCCCTTACCTTTTGGGAGTGGGGAATGTAAAAAGAGGAGCCCTTGTTTCCCTTTTTAATTATTTTCTTCCTTTTAATGTTTAAAGAAAAAATTATAAATTTACTAGACTTTAAGTTTTAAATCAGTTTTAGGTTAATAGTAAAATTGAGGAGAAAGAACAATGTTTCCGCAGAGCCCCTGTTGCTACCCGCGCATAGCAACCCCCCACCCAACTGTCAACATTCACTTTCCCTGTCCCCAGAGTAGTGTATTTCTTCCAATCTTTGAGTTCCCAGTACCCAGAGCTTGCATCGGGGCTCACTCTTGACCTCTGCATATTCTGTGTGTTTGGGCAAATGTATAAGAAGTCTTATCTGAATGGCACTGTTACACAGAGTGGACTCACTGTTCTAAAATCTCTGCTCCTTCTGTTTAGCATGCCCATATTCAAACCCCTGCAACCACTGTTCTTGTTACTGTCACCATATTTTTGCCTTTTCTCAGATATTATGTATTTGGAATCATACAGTACGGAACCTTGTTAGATGGACTTGTTTCACTGAGCAATACACACTTAAGAGAACTTTTATGTTGTTCTCCAGATCAAGCTCACCTGAAAACTTTCATAAGAGTGCTTATTAGACAGATCGTATCAGAGAAAAGAAAGAATACATGGATAACATGAAATGATTGTTAGAGGCAGCCATAGAAGAGTGCATAACTTTCTAGATCTTCCTCTCATTTCTCTCATTTCCTGTCTGTGTGTCTCTGGGCTTTTTAGATTTTTTTTTTCATTCCTTAGAAATTGGTTGGTCTCAGCTTCTTGCTCCCACTGAAGTTATGCACAACTGCTATTTTCTTATTTTACGTATGTATATGCCCCAGCGCCTATTCTGTGAGGACAGCATTATGATTTAGAGAAAGAATCTCATTTTCTGTGTTAATCAAGAAATATATATATGTAAATAAATGTATCACAACTGTATTTTCTAAATATTTGCAAAATTGTATTTCAATATAATTTATTTTTGTAATCCCACATATTTCAAATTATATCTTTACATATATAATCCTGAAGAGTTCTAGGCTTTATCCAAGTTTCTGACAGGATCATAGTACATAAATTGTGAGAACCTCTGTTCATTCATACATACTCATTCAAGAAAATACAATGCCTGGATCTCAGGGGTTTTTTTCCCTAGAAAAAAATATTTCTAGTTACTAGAAGGCCCGCACAGTTTCTACACAGGGAGTTTGGGGGATAAATCATCCGAGTTCAGTATGTGGACTGTACGCTATGTCATCTTAAATGTTTGACTGTATTCTTCCTTTTACTCTCTAGTGCTTTGTGTTTTGTTTTTTGGTAGCAGGGATCGAACTCATGACCTTGCACTTACCAGGCAAGTGCTTGAGCCACTGAGCTAAATCCCCAGCCTGAGTGCTTTGTGTTTCATAAGTGAATTTCCTATTTGATAGTTATTTCTCAAATTTTAGGGGCAAAACTTTTGATCTGTGACCTTGTTTTAATTTTCATTATATAAACTTTAAAGAAGTAGCTCATGACTTAGTGTATCATGGCTCACTTCTCAACTAGCCAATGAGAAACTGACAAGTCCTTTGCATTTGTTTATTTTGGTCCCAATGTACTGTTCATGCTTTGGTTGAATATCTTACCAAATTTCCTCCAATTCATTGCAAAACCAGTTGGCAGAACAATGAGGAAACCTGTTTGGGGCCAATTTTAGCGATTGATGGTGTCACCTCTTTCCCCACTCCCACTTCCCACTAATCCATCAAGTTTCTTCCCTACTTAGCTGTTCTGAGTAGGAATATGACACCTTGACATGGTTTCAAACATCAAAGAAATGTATTCTTTCTCTCCTTGTCCCACTGAACCCCTTGCCACTTCTTCCAACCTTTTCTCACACTGAGAACCCCAACAGAGACTGGCCAATCTGTCATTGTGACATCAAGAATGAAACTTATTATGAAAAGGGGTGACCAGGCTGTTATCCCTACAGGAAATGGTAGGTTTAATCCTCTTCCTGTCAACATGGATTTCACAAAGCAACCTACCTGGAGCATTTCCTGTGTGTGGTTGGTGCAGGTGGGAAGAACTCTCCTAACAGAGGTTAATGGTATCAAAACTCAGAAGCATTTGAATAGCCCTTTGATATTCAAAGTATTTCTCCACCATGTGATTCAAAAATATGGTGAATGTTTAAATTCAAAAAAAATTATTGCAATAAAAGATACATTACCACTGATCTCCTTGGAAATACACCCTTTTCTTTGAACAGCTTTATCCCATTGTTTTCACCACTCTGAAGCTGTTTTGGAAGTCCACTATCCTGAGTATCTTCAGTTGTGGGGTCATGGTTGCTTTGACATCCTCAACATTTCATGTTCATTTTGCCTTTGGGAAAACGCTGAAAGTCACACAGTGCTGGATGTGGTGAGCAAGGTAGATGACACACACTGATTTGTTTGTAACGCGTCTGTGTTTCCATCAGAAGGCATTTGGCAGCAGCATTCACTGGAGTTTTTTTTTTTTTTTAAATCATACTTTATAGACAGAGACCTTCATGAAAGAAGACATCCATAACTGCTTTTGAGGGTGGCGAGAATAATGAGATAAGTGTGCTCAAAGCAAGGGGGACTACTTTGAAGGAGATTAATGGCAATCTGTTTTTTTTTTTAACTGCAATAATTTTATTGATCGATTGATTGGAACTGGGAATCAAACTCAGGACCTTGCACTTGCCAGGCAGGCGCCGTGCCACTGAGTTATATCCTGGCCTTGTAATAACTTTAAAATTGAGAAATAATTATATTTTTGGTCACACTTTTTGTATTAGTGATTGAAACGTTCTCATATAGACCTTAGAGCTATTTTACATAGACTTTTTTGCTGCAGTTTTAGGATATATTAAGGAGCTCGAATTATTTGCTCCTGTTCATTGTTTCAAAGTTAAGACTCAAGAAGGCCATTTGATTTATCTAAAGTTATTTAGACAACCTTTTTCAAAACCTTGGTGAAATGCTTACGTTAGATGGTTACCATTTTAAATTAAAATTATGTTGAGCTGTTTCTCAGAATTCTCCACTAGGTAACAACCAGGAAGTACTTTGGAATATTGTTACTCAGGGTGCAGGAAGGAAAACAGAAAATCAGAACCATTGTAGGTACTTTAACACAGGGAATTTATTAGTGAGGGAATTGGCTATACAAGTGGTAGAGGGTTGAAAACCTAAAATGGGGTAACAGAGATAGTAACTACAGGGAGAAGCTACTCCACAGTAGGGCTAAAGAGCAAAGGAAGAGATTAAGGTCATTGAAACCTAAAATATCACGGGAAGGGCCTTAAGGAACTTGGGTACCAATTTCTGAGGAGGAAGATCTATATGATTGCAGATGGCATCTCAGGACCTTGGAGAAAAAGCTTCAAGGAGGTGGAGTTTAGATCTCTGAGTAAGAAGCCATGTTACTTACTGGCTTGTATCTCTAAGAAAGCATTGTGAGAATGGAATTAGGAGATGGAGGCTTCACCCAACTAATATTTGGATGCATTACACTGATGGGGTATTGGTGGGAACAGAAAAGAAAAAGGGAGAAAGGAATGTATTCTCCCCTCTCTTGCTTTCACCTTCCTTCTAGACTCCCCATTGCTGGAAATCATCAGGAAGTAGCCAGCAAAGGGGAAATAATGATGGTCAATATTCCTCTTAGCACCGCAGAGCAGGGGTCTAGGAGGTTTTAGAGCTGGGAACTAATAACTTACTCCCACACATAGATATGCAGGACACTTGTGGCTCACCAGAGGATGTATCTGTCATCCACAGTGACAATTGGTATCAGTAAGAAGCTGATTTAATAGGAAACCCACAGGTCGTGGAGTAATGACCTAGAGTTGAGATTTGAGTCACTGGGACTGGAGTTTACTAGGACTTCTCTTGTTTGCACAGCGGTGTTGCTTGGGGCAGAGAGAGTGGGTTTGTGTGGGAAGGAGGAGATTGCAGCATTGCAGAGTTATAGGAGAGGATGCCAGTGTCCTTTGTCCAGCCATGTAGGTACTAGAAACTCCAGAGGAGTTAGTCTGAGGCAGCATTCAGGGGTCAGGCAGAAAGGGAAACTGACAACATCTGAAGGGTCACATCAACATCATTTTCATGTAGCACAAGTAGTGTATAGTTGTACAGAAGCTCCTGTACACATTACAGCTTGAGTTTCTGAAATTCTAAGGAGTTGAAAGTATCTTGATAGTAAAAATCTAAGGATTTACAGGCTCATCAAATAATTGTGATGTGTGTAATGTTCACTACTATGTTGGGTGTGGGGATATGAAGATGAATTGGATACAGACAAATCTTCCTTCAAGGAAACTCACAAATTCACAAACACTATACCCACTTTGTTTTTGGCAGACTGGGAGGTGAGTCGAGGAAGAGGTAACTCACAGGGCACATCAGGGACAGCCTCACAGAGGAAAGATGAGCTGAGTCCTGCTGTAAGGAAGGATGCTCAGGAGACCCCAGGAGGGTGAGTGCTATGAAAAGAGGAACATGAACAAGGCCTGGATGTGTAGAGTGGCCCTGTGCATTTCAGAGAGTGGGAGGAATGCCTCAAGGAGCTTAGGGTCTCCTTAAAGGCAGCAGCTTCTACCTCTTCCTCTGCTTGAGCGTGCTACTATGAAGCAGCCTGGTCAGTCTGGGTTTCACCTTCTCACTGAAGAAAACCATCACCATTACCATGCCAGAGACAGCTGGAGGCAAAGAAATGTAGATTTGGACATCACGGGGACAGCCAGAAATTTTGCAGGGACTCTTCATCCCTTCATCTTGATATACTTTTGAAGGCCTAGGGATCTGCCTTTTTCTGGACTCAATCCGTATTTCCTTGTACTTTTCAAGATGTTAAGAAGGCATGTTGAGAACCAGGCTGAAGGTCTTTCTCACACTTGAGAAAGATGGAGGGACCCTCAAAATTTAGGCATGCTCAGTGCAATAGGCAGGTCTGGCTGAGTGAGATGAACGTTAGAGTCCCCCCACCTCCATTTCCAGGAAACTGTCTCATAACCATACCTGGCAGCAGGCTTCCACCATCTCCCTCACAGAACCTTTGGCTTCTGTCTGACCAGCCTTGATACTCAGTGTCCAAACACTGATAAAATTGATTCCCTAGGTGTGGGAAAGTCCTAAAGCATCGATTATTTCCTTCTCCTCAGCCCCATGCTTGGCAGTAGCACTCTGTCAGAATGTACCTTGCTTGTTTGGTTGGTGGAGGTCAATGCCCTGATGAAAAATGAGTGGAATGCCACAGGATCAGACCAGTCTTGATAAATGACAGCAGGGGATGGTGTGGGGAGGGAGAAGGGATCAGCGGAAGTGGAGATAACTGAATGGCTTAAAAATAATCCACCTTTGCCTCTCCTTGTTCTACCAGTCTGTCTAGTGATTTCAGAGCAAACTAAAGCTTGTCATTCTCAATACTGGAGTTTCAAAAATACATTCTATAGGATGTGCTTATTTTTTCAAGTTAAAAATATCTGAAGTAACACTTTTAGAAAGTGTTTTTGTTTATTCAGTTGGTGCCACCCAAGCAGGACTGATCATTACTGGATTGAAGTTGCTCATTACTTTGATATTTTTTCCCCCTAGTAGGTAGCTGTGAACCTAATCAGTCCATTTTTAGCCATGGAAACTCATTCTCCTCTGACCTGGGTTCTATTTTTGCTCTGCTGTTAAGTGGGTCTACCTAACTTGTTGCAAAATGAGGGGAGATGTTGAGCTGTCATTTGCTTTCCTTACAACACTTTGCACAGAGGTACATCTCCAAGCCTTTATTTTTTACATTTTTGTTTTGAGACAATCTCTCAAAGCCATTTATTTGCCCAGGCATGGCTTGAACTTGCGGTCCTCCTGCTTCATCTTCCCAGAGTGCTGGGATTACAGGAATGTGCCGCCATACCCAGTTGGCTTTGACTTTTATGGTCTTTAACTCTGAGGTACTTTATTCTGTCTGCAGAATAGACAGAGGCTGGTTCTAATTCCAGATGAGCTATCTGCAAAGATACCAGGATTGGGTAGACTCTTTTTGCTACTATTTCCATCTTTCCATATCCAGCCAGGGATCAAAGTGACAAGATGCCATGGAGAATCATAGAGATCTTTATGGTGATTGTGCCATGGGTTAGTTGAGATGTTCCCTAGGGAGAAGATAACTCCTTACGCTATCAAGCACTTAGACAAAGCTAAAGATGTATTGATTACAAATGCTGCTTAGATCTCCCAGATAGGGCCAAAGATGCAGAGAACCCAATGGCTCTTGAACACATGTCTTAATGATCTTCTTGGGAAGGCCTCTCCCTGCTATAGGAATTGTTTAATCTTTTGAATAGACCTGAACGGATATCCACTTTGTTACCAGTGGGTTTTTAGTCATGTTGAAAGTCCACTGAAGAGCTTTGGCATGCTGAAGTAAATATCATGGGACTGTAAAATGAAGATTTCTGTCCATTTTAGAGCAGTGGTCATCATATAGGGGCAATCTAGTGAATAGAGGCCAGGGATACCACTGACTCTCCCACAATATGAAGGAAAGATCTCATTTCCATAACAATAATGATCTGGTTTGAAATGGCAACAGTGCTGCAGTTGAGAAATTTTGATTTAGGGACCTCTGGTTCCAGAGTGGTAGGATGGTTATACTAAAGCTTTTCTGCTGCTCACTGGAAAGACTCAAATTCAACATTTAAGTAAGGTTCTCTTCTTCCTCTGCTATTGAACTTTGTTTAAGGCCAACAAACATGGCTGGCTAGTGAGTCAGAGGAAGTACCTTTTAATCACAACTGACTGCAAAAGACGTGTGTCTCTCATTCTACCTCTGTCCATTTGCACATTTCAGATAGAATGGATAGAAGGCCACCAAGAAACTCTGCAAGGATGTGTTCAAGGAGGAAATTCTAGAACTGAAGGAACATTAATGATCTTTTCAGTCACCTTTGGTTTTTGAGTACTAAATCCATGGGCCACCCAAAGTAGGAGTGTGATTCATGCAGTTTCCACAATTACTGCCCATGATCAACTTCTTCTCCTTCATGTACAACATCTTTTTTCAGTGCTGGGAATGGAACACAGGGTCTCACAAAAAGTAGGCAAATATTCTACTACTGAGTCACATTTCCAGCCCAACTTGTACACTTTTTGATGATATCTTTTCTTACAGAGAATTGAACCTACTCTTTGAGCAATGTTTTGACTACCGTAGATCTTTATAGGTTTGGAAAAATATAGTCTATGGTTGAATGTCAGCAACTCATTGTTTTAGCACCAGTAACTCTCTCAGTCTTTTAAAATGGAGTTCCTGAGCCAGGCGTGGTGGTGCACACCTATAATCCCAGCACTCAGGGGACTGAGGCAGGAGGATCATTGCAAGTTTGAGACCAGCCTGGGCTACAAAGTGAGCTCAATGCCAGCCTGAATTTCATAGAGAAACCCTGTCTCAAAAAGACAAAAATAAAACAAAACAAAAAGTAGACTTATTGGAGGAGTGAAATAATGCCTATCTCAATTTTCAAATGATGAAACATACCTATGTATTATCGTACCTTAAAGAAAAGAACACTTTGGGGTATGAGTTTTTCAGACTTCTTCAAATTATTGTGTGTAGACAATCATCTACTCTTGATTGCTACCCAATAATGGTAATATTCCAAGGAAGGTATTATACAATCTCCCTTGGGAACATACACAAATATTTAACAGAATGAAATCCTTTAGATCATATAGATCCTCTCTGCCTAAATCTAAACTCTGTACTATAATGAGAACGATCCCATCTGGCCCGTCTTGAAATACCCATATTTACAGTTGTCAACCAGTTAAGCCATTAAATAGGATTTGCTTTCATGTTTGCCTTACTAATACTTCTTCATCCTCTCTGACTTGGGTCTCAGACCACAGGTGAGGATATAGGTGTGTTGCTTCTCTGGTTGCAGAGTTTAGCAGAAGGAAGGAAAGCTCATGACTAACGAGAAGTAAGGACTGGGATGCTCAGTGAAAATTACTCTGTCTAATCTACTTTCATAATCCAAGACCTTTTATGACTGTTACAGAGAAAGAAAATCATGCTTCAAAGGGTTAATTATATCAATTTCCCCCACCATATGTTCTCATTAAAACATTTATGACACACTTTATCTTAGGATTATTAAGTTAGGATTACTAGTGATTAATAAAACATGCTGCAATATACAATTTAAATGTTAGATTTTTACAAATATGGGGATAACACATACATTATTTTAACCATTTTCTAGACTAATCTCAAAATATTCTCAACAACAATAAAGAATATTTATTGCTTCCATACTAGAAATACACTAAATATGCATTTGAGATGTTTGAGGCACATTTCTTTTGATGTGGCTTGTTATGAGAACATGTAAAATTTCTTTTAAGGCTAATGGCAGCATAGCACTCACAATCACATTTTAGATGTTTTTCAAATGTCTGTACCTTTCCATTGTTTGTCAAATGTGGCTATCATGATTCTTCTGGTGATAGTATTTTTGCAGAGGGTTACTGTGTGTTAGTATATTAGTATCAGAAGCATATGACAAATAAGTTATTTGTATTAAATATTTATATCGTCTGATTATAAAAGTAATTATGTTCATTGTAAAAAAATTGTGGAAGGGCTGGGGATTTAGCTTAGCACCCTAAGCACCTGCCTGGGAAGTGCGAGGTCATGAGTTCAATCCCTGGTGCCGCAAAAAAACAAAAAAACAAAAACAAAACAAAAAAAATTGTGGAAAACAGGAAAGTGTAAAGAAGAAAATAAATATTCATTACATTTTTACATCCATGTGAATATGTTAATATACAGTTATGTCCATACATACACACATATAAACAAGTAAAATGTAGAAATATTTTGGTAATTCTATTATGTATACAATTTTGAATAGTTCTAACATTATTATATATCAATACAGAATCTTTATAAGCAGGTTTTATGGGGTCTGGTGGTAAGGCTGCATGAAGGCACACACAGTGCATACTTATTCTCAGCTGTTACACAAGACTAGCTTCCACTTTGCACTATTATAAATAATACTATAATGAGTATTGTTGTCCCAATCTTATGGATTTTGTGAGGATGAAATAAGATGATCCATGTAAAGCTGCTCTTATAATAGTGATAAATGATCAAAGGGTTTTCCTTTGTAACTCTCCTTCTCTCCCTCCACCTGTATTTTTAAAAAAATTTTTCTATCTTTAATGCATTTATTTACCTTAAGAATAAGATCTTAACTGGGCATAGGGGCTCATGGCTGAAATTCTGGCACTCTGGGAGGGTGAGATAGGAGGATCAAGTTCAAAAACAACCTGGACAATTCATCAATTTAGGAAGACAGGTCTTGAAAAAATTAAAAAGGACTAGGGATGTACCTCAGTCTTAGGTTCAATCCCTAGCAGAGAGAGAGAGAGAGAGAGAGAGAGAAGAAGACAGGAGACAGAGACAGAGAGAGATCTGCTACTTAGTTAAAGCATACATACAATTTTTTAGAGCATGGCTTGAGTCACAAAGTTACTTTCCAGTGAACTTGTAGCAATTTTTACTTCTGCCTTGTGTCATTTGATCTAGCTCATGATTGGTTTGTGATGTTTCATTATCCTCTGACTCAATCTTAGTTCACGTTAAAAAATAAGAGGGTGGGAATGAGAGTATTGCTCTCAAGTCAGTGATCCTTGACAGTAAGCAGGTTGTCGTGACAACTCCTGGCTGGTGTCTAGCCTTACCCAACTGAAGCCATTCGAGGATCACCCCGGCTGGTTCATGAACCGATCCAGACAGAATGACTGTACATTAGAAGTCCTGTCTGCCCTAGAGGTCTAAAACTAGAATTGTCACGGGAAGTGAAACCCAAATACCTCCCTGTCCATCAAGCCCATTTAATTCTGCCATATTGATTCCCTAAGATCAGAACTTTGCTCCCATCTTTGCATTATACTTTATCTCCGCTTTGTGATTGAAATACTATTCTAAACACTAACCCATTTATCCATTGGGAAATTCAGTCCCTTTCCAAATGGATGGCCCTGTTAAAGCAGACTGTCTGTCTGTCCTACCTCTTGGGACATTTTTGCCTTTTTCTTCCACCCACATGATCTAACTAACTTCCTTGAGCATTTATGTATTTCCATATCAAGGCTGAATTTTCCATTGCCCTTTGGAGTATTGGCTACCTGGGGTTGACTCGGTACCTGTTTTGAACCAAACTTTCCCAGAATCCTCTGCTGTTCATGGCATTGGCCAGTGACAGCAGATTTTTAGCTCACTCACAAAATGACTCTTGTGTGCTTTGGGCTATTTTGTGGTCATCAGGAGAAGCAGCAGCTGGCAAGAAACAAGTTAAATAGACCTGGCTCCTGTGGGAATCACGGAGTTAAGCATTCCCACCCCTTTGGGCCACCGTTTACATTTGATTGATTTTTTTGATTGGTTGTTTGCCTGACCTGATCAGAGAGTTCGTGTAGGAGTTTCTGTTGACACTTTATTTCACTTTGGGTAAAGTTTAAACACTACTTATCGCGATCCTGACACATCTGGAAGGTGATCTTTTTTTGTCCCCTCCTGTTGTCTACTCCTTCTAGTTATGAGAATATAGGATACAAAGGCATTTTTAAATATGCAGGATACAAATTCATTGCTTTGGGTCTTTTTGAAGGAAAGTCTTAGACATTCTAGGTTGCAACTACTTCTAACTGGTCCTTCTTATTATTTTAACTTTCATACTATTTTTCCTGTGGGGGGAAACCATCCATTTCTTCGAGAAATGCCACTGTGAGATAATAAGCCTAGGTCCTAGATTTCCTTGTGTTTTTTTGAGTGCAGTGGCTCAAATCAGGAGCTGGAATTGCAAGTGCCATAGGGTGATTGAATCTCAGTCTAGACTGATACAAATTCTTAAAGCTCCTCTGATTTGTACTTAGTGTGAAATCCTTTCCATAGTATCCAGATCTCTGTACCTGTCTCTAGCATATTCACTTTCAGGCTTTGTCTTGTAATGACATTGTCTTCTTTTTCTTAACGACCTCCACATTTGTTCAATGTGTATTATTTAAAACAAAAATATAAAACATCATTACTTATCGCTTCTGCAGCAAGATCCAGTTGGGTGTGACACCCTTACCCCAGTTTCAGCTACACCCTACCCCCACGGATATAAAGTTTGCAATATCCTGGAATTTGCCTTTAAAGAATCTAAATATCCAAATATAAAAAAGATATTTAAATATATAAAAAGATTTTTAAAACAGTTTCCTACTCACAAAAGCAAATACAGTAACAGCAATCAGTTACACTTTCATGCGTGTTATAGTAATAACAATAATAATAATGATACCTGACATGCAGTGAACATTCTCACTGTGCAGGTATTATTTTAGGCCCTTGACATGAGTTAATTCATTTCTTCCTCATATGAATACTATGAGGTGGTAAGTGCTTTTTATTTACAGAGAAACTTTCATTTTACAGAGAAGCAAAATTAAGATAACTAAGACTAAGGGGAATCAGAATTTAAAATCAAGCCTTTTGTCCCCCAAGTCTGCAGCCTTTGTTAGTTGGCTGTATAATCTAGTTATAAAATAAAAAGCGAAAAATACCATGAGAGAGAAAGTATGGTCTCCCTTGTAAATGATTCATCCCTGGTGTGGGTTTGTTTCCGGGTATGAGGGAGAAGAGAATGACTGGTTTAATCTGTTGGCTATCACCTGTAATTTACAGCAGGAAGGTTCACACTCAACTAAGCCTTGGTGTTAAAATGATAATGTTTCAAGCTTTTGCTTTTAGCAGGTGACAATAAAAAATCAATGAATTATAATTATAGGACCTTGGAGTTTAGTGTAGTTCCAGACTATAATAAAAATTCATTTATGTTATGACAACCACATATTAGTAATTTATCTCTCCACAAATGGTAGGGTGGTTTATGATGTTACTGGTTTGTTACCTCTCACAGAAGGTACAGATAATGCGCCAGGTTGCCCTGTGAGTAATAGCTGTTTTTATTGTGCAGGATAAATCAATCACATAGCCTTCTTGTGTTGGCTTAATGAGGTTAGATCAGCAAGCACAGAGCTTGAGAAACAGTGGTTGGTCAACAGCCTCCAAGTGCTGATGGAAGATCCTTGGAAGACTGAATTGGAGTGAACACTCAGCAGTTTGCCTGCAAGTGGGTGGCAAAAATCTGGGCTGCTGGATTTAGAGTTGGTTTTCAAGAAGGCAAGGATTTAGGAATACAGTTGAAGCTGCAGAGAATGTTTTCAGATTAGTAGATGAGTAGCTAAATAAAACAGAACAATAACAACAACAACAAAAACCAAATGCAAAACAAAGTTTTTATGTTTTTGTTTTTTTAGAACTAGCAGTCCTTATTATTTTCTCATGCAATGTTAATTTCATTTGGGAAGGGGGTACATAGACAGGAAATGGGTTATAGAATATCAAAATGGCAGATAACCCCCAGGGGACAGCATTTGGACTCTCCATGATTAACATTGGTTGGATGTAGGGAGTTGTTTTGTTATAAGATTTAATGACTCCCTATCTTTCCAAGTGGGTTAGTGTTGCAAGAGCCTTTCTTAATTGCTTGAGCTAGGGTCGTGGCAGGAGAAGGCATTATAGTTTCCCTATGCCCTTTGTACTTTGGCTTTTCTCTAGATGAGTTAGAGGTTTTCTCTGAATCTGCCTTAGGTGTTTGACAATAAGGACTAGTTAAAAGCTATCTGAACCTTCTTGCCCCTTGGGTGAATCCTTTTGCCTAATTATCCCATAAGGCTATTATACTGGCTTCCCCCCAAGTGTACAGCACCAAACAATACAGTAATCATAAGGAATTATGTTGGTGGAACTGGAAGACAGGGAAGTAGAGAGAGTCCAGGAGATGTCAAATAAAGTCTCCATTTCAGAGGCAACCTCATTTCACCTTTTGGAATGAAGTAATAATCCTTAAGGAATTTCCAGATGAAAAATCTTCTAAGATTTTCTGCCCTGGCTAATGCATTTCATGCTTCTATTTTCTATTTAGAGACTTAGATCTACCAGAAAAAACAAAGGTTCTAGCTCTTATCTTTCAGAAGATAGAAATATAGGCAGCTGGGCAGTGCGGCAGAGAGAACCCGAACGTCCTCTTCTGCTCCTCAGTCCCCTCCACGGGAATGAGCTCCCTGTGGACAAGAGCCACAGCAGAGAGAAAAGGCAGATCAATAGCAGGCTTGCTTCCTGGCAGCCAGCAGGAGCAGGGCCATGCAGCCAGGAAAGCCCTGTGCAGCTGCGGGCCACCATTGGAGGCCCTTGCTTCCTTTGGGCAACTAGCACCCACCGGTGCTGAATTAGGCAAACACACCCCTCTGTGCCTGCCACCATCGTGGGAGTCCCAGGATAGACATGCAGGCTGAGAGAAGCAGCCCCTCCACCATGCACCCCTGGCCATTGGGAAAGACCCGGTGTAGCTGCACGGCTCTGGAGAAGCCCACTTCACACCCTGTTATGTCCATGTAAACCTGGAGTCAGAGGAACCCAGGTGCCTGTCCCATTCCCCTACACCTCAGAGGGGCAGCCTTTGTGGGAAGTCCCTGGGACCCTACAACCAGCTTGTTGGGAGGAACCCAGGAGAATGTCAAGAGGAAGGAGCAAAAGACAATCTGAGACCTCTAACCCACAGTGAACAAATCTGGGAGATACAATCATGGATGAAAATGAAAGTCATTCACCTGAAATCTCTAAGAGGATAACAAAGGAAATCAACAAACAACTGCATGAGACTGTAAAAGTAATCAGATCAGAAATAATATCTCAGGTGAAAGAAGAAATGAAAAACATAATGAAAGAATTCCTAACCATATCTAAAGAAGACTTAGATAAAAAAGAAGAGCATAAGAAAATGATGGAAACCTTGAATGAACAATATAGAAAGGAATTACAATGCATGAAACAGATTCAAAAAGATATCCAAGAAATTAAGAAGTTGATCTAAAGCTGGCAAAACTGCTTGAAACAGACTGAAGATAGACTTTCAGATCTTGAAGATAGGATTGCAGCTAGTGATTGTGAAAGGAAAGATTTTAAAAAAATAACAAGGAACCAGGAAATAATTCAATGGCTGCAAGATGAGGCAAAGAGAAATAATTTAAGAGTGATAGACATCAATGAAGAAGGAGGGGTCAATACAAATGACATCAGGACTCTATTTACAGAAATAAATTTGGAGAACATCCCAAACATGGGAAAAAGATCTGGTATACAGATAACTGAGGCATATAGAACTCCAACTAGCCATAAGCAAAGTAAATCTACACCCAGACAAATAATAATCAAGATTCCAGAAATTCAGCACAAGAACAGAATATTAAAAGCTGTCAGAGAAAAGAAACAGATCACCTATAAAGGAAAACCAATTAGAATCACTGCAGACTTGTCAACACAAACCATCAAGTCAAGAAGAGTCTAGAGTGAAGTATTGCATTTCCTAAAAGAAAACAACTTCCAACCCAGATTGATGTACCCTACAAAACTATCTTTCAAAATTGATGGAAAAATAAGATACTTCCATGATAAAGAACAACTGAAGGAATTCATGACCACTGAACCAACCCTACAAAGAGTGCTGGAGGATACTCTAGAGAGAGATAAAGATGACTATGGTTCCGGGAACAGCAGCAGAAGAGGATCGCCAAACAAGATAGGCAATTGAATGAAGAGGAAAAGCAGAGGGCCAGCAACAGGGGGATAGCATGGCAGAGACAAACCAATATATGCTGGTTGTAACCAGTAATGTAGATGGCCTCAATACAGCAATAAAAGGAAATGCAGGGAGAGTGGATCAAGAAACAGGATCCATTAATATAAGAATCATATTTAATGTGAAAGGAAATTCATAGACTGAAAATCCAAAGGGAGAAAATAGTTGATCTGGATGACAGAAGAGCAGAAAAAAGCATGGGTAATTAGCTCAGCAACCACAGAATGGATAAGAAAGGTATGGCATTTTCATACAATGGAAAACTACCCAGCTACAAAGTAGGATAATTTTGATGTTCTTTGGCTGCAACTGGAGATCATGTTCATCGGCAAAACAGTTTGAACTCACATGGGTGAACACTAGTATAAAAAACAGGAGTTAGTGGGATCCAAAAACACAATAGATATTATAAAAGTGATAGGGGAAGAAACACCTAGGAGAAAAAGGTAGTAACCACTGTTAATTTCTTATTGTCTTGTCTTGAACTCTTTAAGGTTTGCACAATTTGGTTTGGTTTGGTTCTGTTCTGTGTTGGTTTGTTAGATTTTACAGTATCAGATGGTATGGGCAGCTAGTTTGAACATAATGGGATGTATTAT
>RJWT010005209.1:0-31465 GCA_004365215.1 Cuniculus paca | reverse complement strand
CATCTATTGTGTTAAGACTAGAAATTATAAGGCTTACTTCTTACAGCTCCAAATGTGGGCTTACCTAACAAGATGCATATGTTTATAAGTGAGAGTCTGTGTGAGTGTGATTCCCTCCATTTTAGAAGCCCCAGAAGGACTAGGACTTAAAAAAAAAAAAAAAGCTGAATTGGTGCCTCGTTTGGAAATGGAGCAGATGGTCATCAAAATGAAGAGTGCTCTAAAACATCTCCAGTATTGGGAATGCCATTTTCTCATTTGCAAGCAGCTGTCTAGAATTTTGTAAACAATCTCATAGGTGACTAATTTGGATTAGAGAACAAAAGGAATACCCATCAGTTTCCATATTAAAATATATCCTAGTTCATTACTCATGCAAATATTCACTGTTTCATCCAACAAATACATTCTGAACACCTTCTACACGCCAAGCAGTCCTCTAACTGGGTTGGTTGATCAATACCAGACCTGGCTCCGGCTCACTCCAAGATCACAGTCCCCTGGGAGGACCAAATATCCACTAAATTCCCACACTACTGAATAGTTTATCGCCCTATTCCTTGACTTTTTCTTTCATAAGCTAAGAAGCATAAGATAGCCTATTTCTCCGATTTTCTTATAATTTGAATTATACAATATGTAAGTGCAATGATTATAAAACACCACTGTGTTTGACACTTGCTCTTGATAAATCATAGCTGTTAATATTCCTGTTAATTTAGATAACTATTAATTTGTATAGTAAAGGAATCTGATTAGACTGAGGGAAAGGCATGTGAAAGACAACAGTCTTCCTTGTAGTTAACCCCGAAATGGTGATTAAAAGGTTGACAATAATGTTTCAAATGTTTAAAAGTGAAGTAAAGTAAAAAAACAACTATATGCAAAGGAATTATTTGAAAGAAACATTTTAAGAAATGCAAAGGGAAAAAATTCAGGGTAGCTGGTATCTAGAAAGCCAGGAAAAAATACTCTATAGGAGGAGATTATGCACAGCCTTGGAAACCCCCATGCAGTCTTGCTAAGAATTTAGTTTTCTTTCTGAGCACTAGAGAAAAGCTATCGAATGGTTTTTAACAGATAGTGGCACAAAATGATATGATCACTTTTAGAAAGACCACTCTAGCTGAGATATGGAAAAAGAATTAGAGGGGAGACAAATAACATGCAACAAGTCCACTTGAGAAGTCCCCATAGGAGTCACGGTAAAAGATACCCACAGCTTGAGTAAGGTGAAGAGGGGAAGCTGGACAGAAGCAAAGATGTAAGAGAAATTTCTCAAGTGACATTGACAGAACATGTGTTACAAATGGCGCTTAGTTTTGCAGATAGGTCAAGGTTCATTTCACGGAGATGGAGAATGAAAGAGGACAGGGTTGCAGGGTTAGGAGTTTATCTTTATGCAGACTGCATTCAGGGGCCCCTACGCTATGCAGGAACTCAACTATATATATGGCCCTGGGTCCCATGAACACCTGTGAGGTAGAGCATACATTCAAGGTAATCAGAACATAGATTCTAAGTCTATTGGCAAAAAAAAAAATTTGTTTAGAAAAAAACTTTACTTAGACTGAGAAAATAAGAGGCCCTAGGGACTTACCTTTGAACTTGGTAGTAAGGAGACTCTATGAGTCAAGGTCTCCAGAAAAATAGACAAATGGGGGGTGTGAATGTGTGTGTGTGTGTGTGAGAGAGAGAGAGAGAGAGATTTATTTTTAGAAAGTGGCTCGTGCAATTGTAGAGCCATGGTGAGTGTAAAATCTGACGGGGGAGGCCAGCAGAACAGAGACTTGGGAGAAAGCTGACATCTGAGTCCAAAAGCAGACTGCTGACACACCAGGAAGAGCTTTCGTCACAGATGAAACCTAACAGCAGTCTTCTGGAGAATTCCCTGTTCTCGGGAGCCATAAACTTTTTATTCTAAGAGGGCTTCAGCTGGTTGGATGAGACCCACTCACAATACACAGGGCAATCTACTCCAGGTCCTCTGATTTATATGTAAATTTCCCCCAAAAAACTCTGTCACACAAACGGCCAGGATATTGCTGAGCAAAAAAATCTAAGTACTGTGGTCAGGCCAAGTTTTCTCATAAAATTAATATCACAGAGTCGCAAAAGGAAAACCAGAAGTAGTGGGTGTTCCCAGGCACTGTAGAAGGTGCCAAGGATACAACCTCTGTCATGGCTACGGGATGAGCCCTGGAGTCAGTTTGGGTTCCAATGCTTACTTTGCCATTTACTTCCCCTCTGACCTCAGGCAAATTGTCCAACAACTCCGTGCCTCATCTTTAAAATGGGAATAGGATTGTCTACTTCTTAAGGTTATAAAAACTAAATTGGTTAATAAATATAAAGGGCTTAGAAAACTGAACATAATAAGTGCTCAATAAATGCTAGCTTTTATTCTTAAGATAGATACAGACTTATCCTTACTAAGGTCCACAGGGTCTGGGTTGTGTGATAAGCATACAACAGTGACAACAGATGACATGCTACAGAAGTGCCCAGTCTAGCCTCAGACAAGCATCTGATGTAGACAGGGAAGACACAGATACCCACCAGGCGTGATTTAGGGAATTCAGGAACTGGTTAAACCTCCACCTCCTTCAAAGATATCTGCCTTGTGAGTGGGCTGGCACACTTGTGAAATAAATTCATCCTTCATGCTTTTCTGCTGAGGGACTTCCTGTTAACCTGAAGACTTCCAGTATCAGCCTCTAATGGTTTTACATGAATTCATTTTGAGATAAACCAGTCCATTTCTAATGGAGCAAGGCCTCCTCTTACCTCTGAGGAGAGAGAAAAAGGCAGGTGGGGTGAAAAGTGAAAGTAAGGAACAGGAGAGAGGTAGAAGACAAGGACCCTGAAGCTTCCTTACCTAAAGTTTCTCTAATGGACACTGTGCACCATGCCTCATGCCACCAACATGACATCTTTAAAATATGTTGTGCCAAACCCTTCATCTATTTGCTTTAAATACACACTAACATTAAGGTTTTATTGTTGCCCTATGATGAGTCAAAGTACTTTGTACATAAGTTGGCAAGTACTTTGGCGGAAGTTGGCTGCCAGTACAATATGATCCTCACAGGATCATATAGAGTACGCTGTAAATATTTTTTCCCTTGAGCATCCTCTTTATTCTCACTTTGATATGGAGATCCCCCTCTTCTCTCTGACCCGCCCAGAGCAGTTCTCCAGAAAGTACACAACTCTCCCCACAGCTCCTCCAGGAATTAGAGAAATTCCACTTGTACATCTGTGCCTCCTACTGGTCTGGGGCTTAGACAGGGAGGCTGTCCAACAGCACTGGGCCCTTCTCACTGATTTCTCTAGACAATGAGAAATCATTTGGCAAATTATTCAACTTATAATTCAGTAGCCACTGTGAAGTTGGCAAGTTGTTTTATTTATCTTTTTAAATTAAATGCTGATAAAGTCCATGGACCATCATGAGTTTAGAGCTAATCGTTCAAATGTTTTCCCTCTGATTCCTTCTCTTTCAGTCCTCCCAGCTGACGGTTTAATGGGGTCTTTTTTTAAATTATTATTCAGAATCAGGACTGGTGCCTCACAATGTCCCTCAAGATGGGCTCTTTCTGACGTTCTTCAGCTGGGCAGAGTGGCAGGTCCCATTTGCATTTGCTTTCTGCACTTCTCAGCCACATGTACTTAAGTGGCCTGGTGTAGGCCTGCGTCACATAGTGGGAATGGCTCAGGTCACCTAACCTGCAGTCCCACACTCTGTCCTTGCCACCACTCTGCTATTTGGGGCTCATGGGACACTTCTCTCCTTTCTGGATACCAGCACCTGGCCAGGCTTCCCTCACATCTTAGAGTCTGAGGAAGAGGAGTTGACAGAAAAGGTGGGTTCCAATGCCCTTTGTTTTCTGATGAGCCTCTCCTTGTGGGACAGTTCCCAGCACCAAGGACAAGGAGACAACAGGAGATGCTACAATGACTCAGGTTCCTGTGCTGTAGCAAACAGATACAGGCTTTCACAAAACATACGCTCCCCTATGTCACTGAAGAGGTCTTTGAGCCCCAAACCTTCAAACCAACTCATGAAGATGCACTCCATTCGGCATGTGACTAAGAGGAAAGATGAGGTCAGAGAGAGCCAAAGATGTTGGTGGCACACAGGAATATTTGTAAATGAAACATGGTTTTCCACTGTGTTCTACCAAATGTCTTCCTCATTAAAACAATCATGCTTCATGTTCAGATGCAATTCCCATTCACCACCCAGCACTGTGTCCCGGCAGTTTGCTTTGCTGATGGTGTGTTTGCTCCTAGATTTGGACACACTATAACAAAACGCCTTCCCAAACCACATCTCAGCCACTGAACACAATGGGCTGGAGACTGTCCCTTTTCCCAGCTCCTAGGTTTGTACATTTTTAGAGGCATCAAGAAAGGTCACTGGCATTTGGCCACATCTTGTGCCTTTTCCTGAGACTTTGGGACAGTCATTCTCAGTTAATGTCTCTGAGACCTGGAGAGAATGGAAGACAGATAGCAGAGAAGGATCTGGAAGCACAGCAAAACTGGTACAACCACAGCAATCATTCCCCCGGGCACCCTCTGAGAGCAGGATATTCTAAACTCTTTAGCAACTCTTAGAATTAAGTAGGGGTATATTTCCCATGTGCCTTGATGAATATTTATTCAGCTATGAGCTATGTTTACCATCAGATTGTGACACTATATGATGAACCCTCATTCCCTGGCACCCAGAACAGGGAACCTGAAAAGAAGCAGGCACTCACAGATATTTGTCAAATGAGTTGGTATAAACCACATAATGTTAGGACTTGGAAAACGACTTCTTATGGGAAATGATCTTCCTTCACCAATGGAGTCTACCAACCATCCCACAAGTGACTTCTCAGATCTTTCCTAATACCACAAAATATCCCTCAGACTCTAGTGAAAGGAATCTAGTATATTTATATACTATCTTATGAGTTAATAAACATCTCTCCTTGAAAAATATTCTGTGGGCATTCAACATGCTAGAAACATGATCAACAGAGGTCATATAATTAAGAAACCTATCATCATGGTTCCTGATATTTTTCCACCTGTAGTCCATGTCAAAGATGAATTTCTCATAGGTTGCACATTGCCATCAGGCAAGAAAAACCTTGTCTCTTTCTTTATCTCTCAGGAAAGTAAAAAAGAAGGCAAGTGTGTAAAACTGATATAGTACTTTTAGAAGGTTAAAGTTGAGTCTGATCTAATTTTAAAATCACAATCCTAATGACCGACAGCGTTTCTGAGTGCTTGCTATGTGCTATGCACTGTGCCGTGACGGCATCTATGATCCCATGTGAACTAAAAACAACCCCATATGGTTGGTTCTGTAGTACTTTCACTTACAGAGTAGGAAATAGTAGAAATAAGTTTCTGAATGTTTCCAAGACCAGTATGAGTCTCAAACTACACCTTCACATTAATGTCATGCTCAAACTCCAGCACTTGACGTTTACCATTATAAACTGTCTGTGACGTCCTTCTGCCTCTGGCTGCCTCATTTGCATATTATGTTACAGAAAACCTTTTTTCCAAAGTAACAGCACTGCTTCTGCAAAAGCTAGATTTTTAGCCCAAATTCAAACAAAACTCTCATATTTATGAGTCATTTGGGGTCTTAAAAAAACAGTAGTAGCTGTCTTTCATTGAGTATTCATTACGTTCTACTCACCATGTCAGACATTTTGCATAAATTATTTGTATTAAAGTAAGAACAAGACAGAATGTGGGGCCAAGATCTGTCCCATTTAGTTTCATTTTTCACCCTTCAGGGACCTCTGATTTCTCCATTGCCTGCTCTTATTTTCCTTCTCCTTTTTTGGTTTCCTCCTCTACTGGCCTCATCTCCAGCCCTCCCCTTAGTTGAGAGTCAGCAGCTTACTGGGCCATGATGAGGTGAAGTGTTGTTGGGGGAACAGTTCTCTAAGATGTGAGGAGGAAGGTAGACAGTTGTGTAGGACAGAACTGGAAGTAATATTAGAAGGGGAGGCCATGGGGGTATGATTAGGGTTGCATGTTCCAAAACCCCACCAGGGAAAATAAGGCAGAAAAGCAGTGGGGCGGCAGGTGGTGAGCAAGTAGAGCACACAGCAGGATCCAGCTCTCTCCATGAGGACACACTAGGAGCTGGCTATGAGCCACAACAGTTTCCCAGGAGGGAAGAGTGGGGGTAAGAACTCTCTGGAGAACACTGGCAGTTTTTTTATGAAGAAGGAGAATGATACTGAAGGGGAAAAACAGCTTTTCCCAGCCATGCTCTGACATTTGTGTGGGAGTCCTATTGACAGATGACTAGATCATTCCTCTCTGCCATCCTCACCAATCCCCACCTGCCTCCGGAAGTCATGGCCCGGGGAAATGCCTTCAAGGACTAAACCGAAGTGACTTCTCTCTAGCCTTTAACACATGAGCAGCCTCCTAAGTGACAGGCCTCACCAGGGCCAGGCCTTTTCACAGAGCAGGGAGCACGGCGGTAGCGAGCAGGCTACGGGGCAAGCACCGCTGCTGACCAGATTTGGATGAGGAGAAAGACATAGCTGGAACAGAGTAGGGTAGGGATCCATTCATGTTAAAAAATAGACTTCAGTCAGAAAGCAAACTCAAGGAGATGTGTAAGGTTTTTGCAGCCTTCAGCACAATGCTTCCAAAGTTTCAACTGAGGAGTTAGTGTATTCATTTATGTCACGGCTGCCAACAATTTCGAATCATCAGTATTAACATGGGCACATTGTGCTACACATGTGAAGCTGATGATACCACTAATGATTATTCTGGACATGTATGGATTTAGTCGAAAAGACTAATGTGTGTTGAGCAGTTTACTATGTTGCACAAAGAATTGATTTTGAATTGGAGCTGTTAGCAAAACATCCACAACTATCAAAATTGAGTTTGATGTAAAAATAAACAAGCATTTTTTTACCTGATCTAATCACTTTGATTTTACGTTAACAAGTCCAAAGTTCAGTCAGTTTGATTGAATACACACATGCCCTGTCACTTTTTGCTGACAAAAGGGACTATTCCCAGGAAGAAGCAGTGCACTGCGATGGTGAGAGAAATGCCTTGCACTTGGGCTTTTGGGCTTTAGTACACACCAGCTGTGAGAACTGGATGGACCTCTGAGCATCCAATATCAACGTCCTGGTTCTGATGGCGATCATTGAGGTAATGTAGGCGGAAATAATTTGTACAATGGAAAGTTCTCTTCAAAACGCAATTATTACTTTTGAAAACAGTCACATAACCCCAAAGCCACTATTCATCAATCCTTTAAAATACCAACCCAGCATCTGATGCACTTATTTACAGAAAACTTCCCATGTTTGACATTCTGTCCCTCCCATTTGAATCATACTTCTTACTATTTTTCAATAATGCCTTCGATTTACAGTTTAACTCAGCGCCTCTGAAGATTGTTAGCCCAACCACTGCTGCAGTTAATGGAAATTCTCATTTTTATGAGTTACATCTGCTGTGACATCTGTCTGAAACCCAAGGAGAGGAGTCAGTGTTCACAAGCGAATTGAGTAATTACTATGTAATTACAATTTAAATTGTGTAGTCACTGATCTGCTCTCAAAATTCATATCTTTTGTACTTACTCAATATTAAAACCACCTGGATTCTTTGAAAATGGGCAGACATGTTTTTAAAATGGATTTGGGGCAAATGCCTGCAGTCAAAAAAATGAACAGTATTAGCTTCAGAAGCTACAAAGCAGTAAAGAGGGGGAAATGAGACTGGAGAAAAAGAGTGCTAATAAAGAGAGAAAACAGGGAGGGATAGCTTAGATTACCAAGTATATTCTCAGGGATTTCATAAAACCTGTGAAATTGATAAATATTTCTGGCTGGAGAACACAGAGAGTCATAAATGAGGAAAAGAGATTAGAGATTAAAGATTTCACATGTCTCAGGAAAAGTCCATTAGTTGTGACAGTTACGTGGGCTTTGGAAAAATGCACCACAGGTACAGAGCAGAAGAATTAATGAATGAGTGAAAACATAATATCTAGTAAACCTTTATAACTACCTATATTTACAGTGGTAGAAACTGTTGCAAGATAAATCTGTGTCATTTTCTCCAAAATCACTTTTAAAACCCTACCCAACAAATATTTATTAACCACCTATTATAACCAGAGAGTAATTCCTGCAGGTCTAGACTCTGCAAGTGAGATGGAACTGAGATTAAAAAAAAAAAAAAAAGGTAGCAGCTTGACACAGCAAATAGAAGGCTGACATTAGAGCCTGCTGGCCTGGGTGTCAATCCTGACTTGCTTGAGTAACCAGTTAGCCATTTTTAGGCACATACATGGAAATTTCATGTTGCGCCACTAAATAGAATTAGAAAACTCTCTAAATACTCTGACCTTCAGTTTCATCAATGCTACAAGTGAGAACTGGAGAAAATGAATAGTTTCTGACACAACAGTACTGCACATCAGTGGTAGTGATAGCTCTGCTGTTGCTAGTTGTGGTTATCACATAAATAAGTGGCAAAAGAGTTTGAGAAACCCCTACTTCAGTCCCTACTTCAGTCCCCTACTTCAGTCCCTGGAGAGCAGACTGACACCCTTTTCACACAATGTGAATGGGCACACAGTAAAGACATCCAGCAAAAGTTGCAAGAGTCTCACATTTGAGCACCATGAATTTAAATATAAATTTCCCTAATAGTTAATGTTGAGGTTTTCACTAAAATGAGAGGATGCATTTCTTGACACAAGTATTTGCGTAATCTCGCAAACAGACATACATTCAGTTTCTAAATCGAAACTCCCTGCTGAACACCCACCTTCAATAAACAATCTATTAAAAATTAGTTACTGTGCCATTGTGCTAAGATGAAAGAGTTAGATTTTTAACAGCAAAGCACTTTCTTAACAAGCTCTTCCATTGCCTTCAAAAGTCCCAGTGAGGGATAGTGGCAGTGATGAGGTACAGTAGTTAAATTTACCAGAATGCACCTCAAACTTGTCCATCACACACACACACACACACACACACACACACACACACACACACATTCTTTTCTTTAAGAAAGTGGCAGCTGCAAGCAGTAGCGTCCAAGTGGGCAGTGGAGGCAGAAGCAGGGCCATCAGTCAGTTTGCTAAGTAGAGACAGGAAGCAAGTTCAATGGAGCAGAAAGGTTGGGTGGGGAGAAGAAATGTGATTGGTTTCTTAAAAGGTACACAGAGGGGCAATGTATAATTTCGCCTCCCTTCACTAAATATGCCTGCTTATCAGAGATGAATCAACGCCTTAGATTACACATTATGCAAATGCAGTGGCAGTTTGGCAACTAAAAAGCATTCTCCCTGCCAGAGTTTAGTTCCACTCCCACTGTTGCCTGTGGAAAGTGAAAATAGACTTGTCCCTTTCACTCTTTGACTTCTTTGCCAGTAAAATGTAGAGTCCTCCAATTCCACAGCTTAGAGGCTAAACTATCTGGCAGATGCAATGCTTCCTGCAGAGGTTTAAACCTGAAACTCACAGGTTTGGAGAACAATTTAACAAAAACAAAAATAAGGGCACCAATGACTCTTGTAGATTATAGAGTGAATACCTGAAGGAAATTCAACTCTTGAACACATTTTGAGAACTTCCTGAAAATATTTCAGTGAACATGAATCAGACAAAAGTTACTACCCAAATGTAACCATTTCCTGGTTTGATCATTGAACAACAACAACAAAAAAAAAATACTGTGTGTAATAATTAGTTCTTTCTTCCCACCTCTGAAATGGGCATAGCTTCATGTGGAGAAAAGAAAATTGAAAGTTATCTGTCTTTTCTCATTTAAATAGACCAAGTCTATTTTCTCATTTAAATTACCAAGTCTCGGGAAAAACTGGAAGATACATGCTGAAATTATACA
Source organism: Cuniculus paca (assembly GCA_004365215.1). Taxonomy (NCBI): domain Eukaryota; kingdom Metazoa; phylum Chordata; class Mammalia; order Rodentia; family Cuniculidae; genus Cuniculus; species Cuniculus paca. The sequence continues at coordinate 21,547 of RJWT010005209.1, read as the reverse complement.
AATAGTTGGTCTACATATGGAAAACAGTATAAGCACACTTGATCAGGTCCTGGTACAAAAGAAAATACTGAAAATTCTCTCCCTGTAGTTCCTAATATATATTGGTATCTAAGGTGCTGTTTACCTCTAGAGTAGAAAATTGCCCTAAATCATCTGTTAAAACTACTTCTAACACTGAAATTTAGTTTTAACGATGAGATCAGAGTTTTTAACAGAGTCAAGCTCAATGTTGGATTTCTGTATCAGTGAAGAGTTGAATTCTATTGTAGAGTGGATCATTATCTAGAAAGAAAACTTGGCTGGACAAAATAGAGTGTGTTAGTTCCATCTCAAAAACCACTCTCCAACACAGGTCAAGCCAAGGCAATGGTGTTCTGTGGGCCACAGAGTCTTTACATATACTTAGACAAAAGAAATAGCCTTTATTATCCAAAAGTCTTAGTATATCTAAAAGTCTTCTATATAAACATCTGTGTCCACAGTAGAGAACTTGAAGTGAATAAAATGTATGGCATTCAAGTGGAGCCTAGATTTTTTTCTTTTAAAAAAGCCAGCAATGTCTGAATAATTGACATTATTCTTTAGGGTATATTCTTTATAAGGGCATAATGTGGGAAGATGGGGAAAGAGCAGTTTACTCTGGCTTGTCTGTCCTTGAAAATCTTAGCATGATCTTTTTTCCTGAAGACAGCACGTCTCGACAGAATCAGAAATTCATGTTCTAAATCAGATTCTACAGGTTCTTTTATCTAGGTCACAAATGGTTAATTTTTCTGCAGACTTTCTCCCCATAAAATACAGTAATAAAGTTTCTAAACTAATTATGCTCATAAACATATTGAAATCCTCTGAAACAAACCCTGTGCTTGAGGACAGGATTGACATTCTCAAGCAAGGTAAGAAACTCCACTTCTACCTAACATATTCTCATTAATTTCATGGAGAATGGCAACTTGGTAAACAGGCCTATGTGACACTCATAACCTCATTGAAAAGATTGTTTGGAATGTCTTTTTAAAAAGCTAACAGGAGCAGTCTCCTATGCCCAGTGTTGGAGCATAATATAGGCCTCAGGAGATCTTCACACTTATGCTGGAAGGTCAACTTTTCTTATTCATTCATATCTAACATTGATCATTGTGAACCATGTTCTGTTTGGATGGAGATAAAACTTTAGGACTGTGTCTTTAGGAAAGGAAAGACAATAGGATCAAGGCTCCAATTTGGCAAATTCCCCAGAGACACAGGGATTAAATGGAAACTTGTTCACATTCTCCAATTAGCAAACCTGGCTACAGAGGCATCGCCACACTTGCTTGAACAGCTGCTGCAAAAAGTACAAATGAAATATATCAGCCATCTAATGAGGACCAAAGGCCTCACCCAGCCACTTCCTCCCCACAGACAGTAAGAAGCACACACCAGACTGATTCTTAGCCAGCAGCCACTGAGCCGTGTTTCTAATTAGGAAAGTAAGATGCTCCAGACCAAGATACGAGAAATTGGATTGGTTACCTGAGTACAGCTTTTGAGATTTTTGTATTTGCCAAGAGAATATTTCAAGGAGAGAAGAAAAAATACAGCTGGGGAAAGAAGAATGGGAAAGCTAAAATATTTAAGTGACTTTCTGTGTCAATATATTTCTTTTAAAATCATAAGTGTCTTTTCATTTTGCTTGTTTTTTTTCTTCTTAAACACCAGAAACTATTAACTTGACTTTGCCCAGGTTTCTAACCACTTGAATAGAATGTGGATTGGCATAAATATTAATAAAGTTGGAAAAAAAAAACCAGATGCATTAAAATTTATTTCCCAAACTAGGCTCTATAAAGACATACATTATTACAAAATGGTAGGGACCTATTTTATCAGATTTTCCATAAGTCAGTAAGAGGCAATGGTCAAAGCAAAACAAAACTAAAACATGTGAGATCTCTCTAGTTCTACCAGTGTGTGCCTGAGTTTAAAATCCTGGTGGAAAGAAGCAACCGCAACATTTTGGTCACCTTTGCTGTTGCCTGGCAAGTAAAATCCACTGTGCCTGCTATTTGAATTCAGAAAACCCCCTCTGAATTTGCCTACAATGGGCAATGAATCCTCATACCATCTCATACACTTTTTTATGGCATTTATTTCATCACTCCCTGTGCTATCTTGAAATAAACCAACTGAGTATTCTCTGCACTACTGCACACAGTAGAAACAATATTAATAAAAATATCTGTATAGCTAATAGGTTGCATTAAATATTTAAATGTATTTTTAATTTTCTTTAAACACTAAAATTAGTATTAGTGTTCATTAAGTTTCAATTGTGCCAAATGGTATCAAGTGCTTCCCTAGAATTTAATTCATTTAGTTTTCACAAATCTGAAGTGGGAATACTTTTCAAATCTTAAAACTAAAGAAATTATTGCACAGCATTGATAGAGCTAGTTAGTGGCAGAATTTGAACTCAGATTGTCAGACTACATGATCTGGTTTTAACTCTTCACAATGCTGCCTACTGGTGTAAGTCTCTATATTAATCAGGTTTTTCCATTCCTAGAGGACAATATCCAACACTGACAACCCCAAACAGCAGAGGTTTAATTTGGCTCATGGTTTCAGGGGATTCAGTTCATGGTCTGCTGACTCCGTGGCAGGAACATCATGGAGAAAGAACATGGGAAGCAAAGTATGACACCTGGGAACCAGAGCAGGGAACAGTGTCAGAGAGGAAAAGCCCAGGGGCCACATAAAGTACCCAAATTCATATCTTCATGACCCACCAGACACACACAGAAGAGTGTTTACTACTTCTCAAGGCAGCTCTGAAGCCAAGCAAATTGACACAACCAAGTTCAACTACCACAATCCCTTAACAAGTGCTTTTCAAGGTTACTGACAAAATCTATATATAATCTTAGGAAGTAAAAAATGTTTTAGCTAAAAATTTTCATAAACATTCAACACTTAAAGAGAGTCAAGGTACTGGAGTACAGCTCAGTTTAGATCTGGGAAGTATAACCGACCAAGTACCATCAGGCTACTTTGACCAGATGCCCAGGAGGACTCCCGCTTGGAATCTCCAGTGAAGAATCCTCAGTACCTGGCAGTCATGTCAAATTATTACCAGACTTGGTTCATCACGGATTGCCAGGCTTGCTGACTTTAACCACAGGCACTGAAGATGCTATCTAGGCTAGGCATGTCCAACCTACAACCTACACACTACTTGTGCTCTTTCTCAAAAATATTATAATCGCAAATATTTAAAAAAGAAGTTATAGGGCCAGTGATCTAGCTCAGTGGCCTAAGCACCTGCCTGGCAAGTGCGAGGTCATGAGTTCAATCCCTGGTGCTGTGAAAAAAAAAAGTTATATAGGTTTTATATATGATATATAATATAGTTTTATATATTATAGTTGTAATATATATGTATATATATGTATTATATATATACATATATATATATAATATGTATCTCTAAACAATTCCTGTGTATTCAGTGGAGCCCAGGGAAAAGTTTGCAATGCTAGGTTTAAGGTATAAGTGATGTGGTTGCTCATTCCAGTGTAAACTCTTGGATAAATCCCCTGGAAGACCTCAACAAAGCAAACTGCCTTATGCTGCCATCCTAAAGATCCCCCAACCCATGTGTTCTCATCCTAACACCAAAAATTGACTTAGAGCTGCTCTTTGAACTTGACCCATAAAATACAGATTTCAACTGTTGTATTGTTTCTCTGAAATGTTCGTGGCCTGAGAATAAACTGCAGTTAGGGATTGATGGGCCAAGAAGGGAAGTCATGCCTTTCAGCAGTCCGACAAGCATACTTTCAGGGACTTGAGGCAGCAGATCATTGCTGGAGACTGTTCTCTGACACCACAATTAAGAATGTGAAGTTTCTAGGACAAGGCCTTACAGATCCAAGAACACTGCATCTGTCTGAGATCCACATCTTTGCCAACTCTGAGAATGCTAAATGAGGTAAACTTGGGCAGAGTAAGAAGTCTGTTAGACTAAAGATCTAACAGCAAAAGAATGGAGTACTACATAAATGGAGTACAGCAGTCTGTGAAAATGAATGATATGAGACCACACAGTAGCATGAAAAAGTGTTGATGATGCCTTTTAATGGGGGAAAACATACAGACAACATGAAAACGTACAGGTGACATGGTACCATGTTTATAAATGTAACTATGTAAGATGCTAATAGAGAAAATATCTACATCTACTTGTCACCAGTGTTTATCTCTGCTCATGAAAAGATTGCAGTTGATTTTTCTTTTTATTTTAACTTACTTGTATTTTCTAAATGTTTTGTCTTGTACAGGTATCACTTTGGTATCACTAAAAATCTCTCAGGTGTAATCATCTTAAAATTTACTGTTAGAAAGATGAAATCAAAAGTAACAATGCACTAGATTTACAAGAATTTTTAGATGGATACTCAAAGAGGATTATGTTTACCCCATAAAGTAGACAAAACACTATAATCAACCGCTCCCCTTTTATTAGACCTCTTTTTTAAGAAATGAAAAATGCAATTACAAAAAAAGTGATAATGGTCATTTACAATTTTAAGAGGGAAGTTACAGACCATCTTAACTGTCCAAACTGTTTTCCCAAGAAGTCTTTAAAATTGAAACTCTGTGGGCCATGCTGTAGCTCTGTCTTGAGATCCTCACAGAAATAGATCATATTAAGGACTCTGAGCCGTCCTGCAGTAAATAAATCTGGTGAACTTTGTTTCACCCAGTGTTTCCACCCATTAGCATCTCACAACCCAAAGTAATAAGGCAGCACTTTGAAAAACTTCTTCCAGACCCCCATGAATATATTACTGCTATTTGCATTTACTTATATGCTTACTTCTCTGGCCCAAGTAGATGATAAATAATAATTCTTACATCTGGCAGTTGCTGCAGAAACCATACCCTTGTGATCCTTGGGGACCCAGAAGCATTGACACGTCTCTATTTGTCTTCTGGGAATGACATGTGCCGGGGGAGCCGTGGAACCCATTATGGTACTTGTGCATCGTCCCTTGAAAACTCTGCAGTTGTTAGAGGGTTGTTCTTCACCCCATTCCCATTATCCAAAACTGTAATTTATCTTCTTAAACCTGGCAGTAAATTGCCTCTGTAAAGAATTTTCAACCATATTAAAACTAACCTAACAGTGGCCCTAAAGATAGCTCTTGGAAGGGCAATTTCAACACTGAAGTCATGTGGTCTCCAAACTTCTCAATGTAAATAGTCTTATCAGCAGGTTGAATGTGACATGAGGTGAAGCATCTTGTTAGGGAATTTCATAGAAGAACACAGCCCAGGAGCTGTTGCAAATAATGACTGTGGCTATGGTAACCCAAGGTGAAAAGCACTATTTGCATCACTTTATCACTCCTTAGAGATGCAATTTACACATGTTACTGCTGTAGCTGGATAAGATGGATGTAATCACAAATGACCCAGCACAATAGCAAGTCAGATAATTCATAAGAAATCAGTTTAGACAGACATGCAGGAAGGAATAATTCAAGGCTTTGACAGATGACAACCTGTGAAAAAACTGAAAGATTTCACCTCAGAAAAGGTTCAGACGCTATATTATATTTTCTGAATTTCTTTTGTGTTCATGACGTGTGTGTTTATTGTCTTCTGGTGGAAATATTTTCTAAAACACATAAACTTTATGTTTTATCCAGAAAATCTATTTTAGTCTAGAAATATTATAATGGAGTTATGTGAGTTCACAATTAAATTAGAGGTAGAAATTTGCCTTGTATGACATAGTAAAAAGAGCCAAGCATTTTAATATAGTTAAAGTATAGAGCATCTTTTGGGGTGTGTTTTGAGCATATCACATAAATACTTGCTCCAAAATATAATCTGCTTGTGTATATTGTCTTAGCTAAAGACTCATGTCGATGCTACTGTTAGATGACAAATTGCTGCTTTTGGCTATCTATAAGCCTTTTACTCAAATTATTTATTCATCAACTCCAGTATTTCTTGCATTGTGCTATTATGCTAAAGAATAGTGATAAAGATAGACATAATAATGAGAGTGATAAAAATAGTGAGAAGTCGGATAAAATTCTTTGCTTTTATAGAGTTTATAGTTTATCAGAGAGGCACAGTTAAAAGCAATTGAAAAAATTAGCCTATTGATTGAAGCATCTTATCATATGACATGAGGAAACAATCAAATTAAAACACAATCAATGGTAAAGTTATGAAGGAATATTGATAAAGAGATGAAAATATAATGCAGAACAAAGATTCATGAATAATAATTTCTTTTTTAACCATAATTTCTTTTGCATTCTCAATTTTAATTATATTCTACCGTGAGCTCAAAAGTCTGCCATACTCAAAAGCTATCTATCCTTAAAACAAATCAAATAATTTAACACCGTTTTTTGTAAATGCTGCCATCTTCCCGTTGAATATCTCTTTTCCACAACCAATTTTTCTCTGACTGAGCTTTTACTATTCATTTTTAAAATTTGCGATGCAAGTCAAAGTTTGTCTCTCCATTAATCAACCAATCATCCCTGTCAAGATTTAACTATTTCAATAGTAGCGTATATAAATAGTACCTCTAATTACCCTTTATTTCTTCCCATGTAGATTATACATTTATTTAAAGCAGGGAATATGCATTTTACTTTGTATGTTTAGTGTAATGTTAATGAATTTTGATGCTAGGATTGTCAAATATAATTAGTGAACAAATGCAAACAGAAACAGTGGTCCATTTTCAGTACCAAAAAATTAAAATAAAGAACAGAGAATAAGTTTTCATCTTGTTTACAGACTTGCCAATAGGTATATTTGCTGGCATATAACATCATAAATTAAAATGAACACATCATTTAAAAAAAAAGAACCAAATGAATGTTCAGCAATTTCAAGAATATGCCTATGATCACTTATTTTTAAATGAAGACCGTAGGGTGATTTCATCACAAACAAAAAGAGTACAAATTTCTGCCAAAAGAGAAAACCAGGTGTCATCAAAGGCAAGATCACACGAGGGCTGCAGGACATCCAATCAAAAGACACATGTCATGTGTTTTTAGAAAACATAACAAAATGGAGTTTTTAAATAAAATGCTCAAATCGAAGGACTCCTCTTCACATAGAAATGCCATGTAATATTTTCCAAATTGAGTACAGTAGGGATTTATTTGTTTTAGTGTGGTTTATAGTTCTTTCGAGCAATGGTAAAGTGACCAGAAGTTAATAATGACAAAAATTAAACTCTGATTGCCATTTAAAGTTTAACATTTACCTTCATCTCTTTTTATATTTAAAGGTGTAAAGAGGATGAGAGTAGAATAGGGTTCTTAGTTACAGACCTCGAAATCCACTTTATCAGGGTGAGCAGAAAGAAACTTACGCAGAGGCACTAGGTAATCACACAGTCCCTGGGAAGGCAAGATCTGGATTTGCTGACTAACCAGCCGGAGCACTGTGACTATAAACAATGCAGAACCAAAAGTTCCTCATCTTTCTTTGGACACACTTTTGTTCTACTATCTCTATTCACAAGGTGTCTGCATTTGGAGACTGAAAAATCTACCTCTGACATTTGAGTAAAACTCGACATCTTTGTCACTCTGTGTGGTTTCTAGGAGGTCCAAGTAGCCAGAAAGCAGCTGCCACCTGTGTTGCTCACTCCTGCATCTGTCTTGCCCAGGGCATCTGATTGATGGAAATTAGGTCACAGGACTTTACCCTGTTGTAAAAGAGCCTGGGAAACTCAACTATAGATTGCAGCTTCTTTTCCAGTTGGTCCATTTCCAGGAAGAAAAGCTAAAAGGGGATTGTAATGGGAGATGAGCTAGATGAATTACCACATCTTCCCGAAATGGAGAATTCTTAACTCCAGTCACATAGCTATAAGTGTCAGAGCTTTCTGGTGTCAAGTCATATGATCTTCCCAAGACAAAACAGTTCCCCATCCCAATAGAGATGAGTAGCTCACCGGCCTTCAGACTTTAATTAAAATATACCTTAAAAGCAAGTGTTTTGACCTAAAATTTTGTAAGTTCTAAGCATCATTATCAATTTAGTTTTCATGTTACTGGTTAAGTGAATGGTTCATATTACATTTCAGATAAGTTCCATTATAACCTTGATAGGCCTATGAAGAAAAAAGTTATGAAGTTATATTTTGTATTGACTTCTTACATCTCTGTAAAATAACCATGCAATAGCCATTTTGAGCTATTTTTATATACATAGAATGTTTATTCTGTCTACAAAAATGCTATTCAGAAGACTGTGTAAACATTTAATATTCTAAAGTTATATTTGAAAACACTCCAGTGCTATATCACTACTTATAACAGTCATAATGACATCTCTAACCTGTTTCCTTCCTTTTTTTACAAGTGTAAGACCTTTTTGCATAGACCTTATAAAATGAAATTGAAAGCTTCTTATGAAAACAACTGAAGCTGCCAAAGTTCTTTTGTTTTTTGTTTGTTTGAGCAATAACTAAGTAAAAAAAACTGCTTCTGCATCAATTAGTCAATATGCATTGACTGACTGTTCCTTATGAAACACTTATAGATAATCCTGCCTGACTTTGTCTTTATTTATCATATTTATATTAATAATGGCAACACTTTCCATCCATGCAGCATTATTCAGCTTCTAAAGTATTTTCAGTACATTATCTCATTTGATCCTTACAATGATCCTGCAAAGCAGGGCCAGATGTTATCACTTTCATTTTGTAGATTTGAACAGGCTTCAGCATTAAAGACTAAAAATCTTGACGTTGAATCAGGTCTTCTGATGCTGTAAGATTGAGTGCCCACAAAATAATTTCCACTTAGAGCAGCTACATAAAATTATTTTGGGCTACTAGAGATTCTAATGAATCGATACCATATAAAGGAGCACTTACATTATAAAAGCAAAAGAAAATGCAAATAAAGATCTCAAAATCTGGGCTGGAGATATACCTCAGTGGTAGTGCACTTGGTTAGCATATGTGAAACCCCAGGTGCAGACCCCAACATCACACACAAAACCCACCAATTTTCTTTCATATGTTATCAGTTGCTGCATAGTACTAACATCATTTGGAATATAACCTAAGATACCACCTTGTGTCACAAGCTATTCAAGAAATAGCTCTCTAGATTTTATACATTTTAGATAGTAAATACCCTAACATTTCTCTGGTTCTTAATGACAACTATTTATATCATCCCTCCCATAATGGCCCAAACGAATACTCTTTTGGTATCATATAGCTCATCACTTTTAAATTCTCCCAGCTGCTGTTTATATTAGTCAGATGTCTTTCTTCTCATCATCCTTCACATTTCTAATAAAAATATACTGGCTTTTCCTTTCCCAGTTGAGAAACACCACCCGAGGCCCCTCACACTGCCAAGCTCCCAGGCACCTATGATTAAATGAGTGATTGCTCTGCCCATCTTTAAAAATGTGTGTTATATAAGGCAGTCAAGACACAATATCCATCACTGCAAAGGAAACCAAGCATTTATTTAAAATAATGAGATATCCTCATTTTCATTTTTCCCTGAGAGGATTGTAGCGATGTTAAAAATTTCTCTGAATTCTGGAACTAGGGCAATGCATTGATTTGAAGAAAGCTATAATCTTCCCTTCTAATTTGAAGAGTATGTTCTCAGTAAAATAAAGTGTGGCTTTCAGAAAAGCAAGGGCTCTGAGCCTACTCAAATATACCCTCACCCCAACCACTCGCCTCTCAAGCTGGCCCCATTCTCCCAAACAGGGGCATTACAAAGACCTTTTCAACAAATGTCAGGGCATATTGAACTAAAAAGGAAAAAGGCTGATTTCTTCCAGATTTAGGAGGAAAAGTATTTCAACCGCCAAGTCCTGATAAATATTACCTTTGTCCTTATGCCACTTCCCCTTGCACGTGATCTATTGGGTCAGGTCGATTCTGGGGTGTCTTCGAAGAGATTGGTAATTAAAAATTTAAAAGGAACAGATTGGCTCCTTGTCTATCTGAGATTGAGGAGTCAGAATGCTTACCTCTAAGAGCATTCAGGGATTTCAACTTCCAGGGACACGGCTCCTTTAGCGGCCGAGGAGGCTTGCTTAAAAGAAAGGCTGGGAGAGCGAGCCAGCCCTGGTGACTTAGAGACATAGTGAGTTAGCAAGCTGGGTAATATAATGGTTTACGAAATTCTTCCTTCAAGGACCATTATCTAGTGTTAATAGTGTTTTATTTCTTCCTCTCCTGTACTTATTTACAACATAATTACAAGAGTGAGAAAAAGAGAGGGAGTTGGGCATCCAGATAACCATACGCCAAACTAATGCAGCTGACTAGAAGCTCTGGCCTTTGGGCCTCATTTATCAATTAGATCTGTTTCAGTCTAAGCTCCTGGATTTCCCTACAGAATGAATATTCTTTGCTTTCACTCATACACCTGCTCTGAAGAAAGTCATTTGAGATCAAAACATTTTTCAGAAAGGACCTCTTTTACTCCACTCACTATCAGGGTGTAACACATAGTAGCACCTCACCCATTTCTAAAGCATTTCATAGACACACAAAGCCCTTCCTTACACCTTCTTTCTTTCCTTTCTTCCTTCTTTAGTCCTTTATTTTCTTTTTCTCCTCTTTCTTTCCTTTTGTCTTTTTTTAATCTTCCTTCCCTCCATCTATCCTTCCTTTCCTTCTCTTCTCTTTGTCTGTTTTCCATTCTCATCTCTCCTTTAGCTAACGATGAGTTTATTTTTTATTGACTGCTTTATCTTTACATTTCTGAAGTTATCCTGATGACTTCTATTTTTAAATCACTTTTATAATGCCACGTATTCTGTGAATATTTAAAGTCGTCTCTGAATGACAGAAACACAGGTAATTTGAAATGAGATGGGAGAATTGTCCTTATTCTCCAGAAAGCAAGCCAATATCTTAGGAACTAATGGTTTGTGAAATGTGCTATTGTCTTAGCTTATCCTTCTCAGCTAGTATGAATTTGTAAAGGAATCAAAGGAAAGAGAAGGTGGCAAAAGAAAGACTGCTGAAAACTGTGACATACTCCATATGGTCTTGAACAGCTTTTTGTTTTGTTCTTTTTTACCTTGTTTTAAACTAAAAGTAAGCCCAATTTTGTGTTCCTTTTCACAGTTGTCTTAAATTCTTCTTTTAATGCTAATTATAAATATTTCATCCTTTGAAAGTTGGTTTATGGAAAAAAATTTACGTGCTCATGCACCAGCTCGAATCAAGAAAATTAAAGTACAAAACAGAATTGTAGGGAGCAAAGTATTTCATTTTGCTGCTACCCAGCAAAGTAGATATTAGAGGTTGAATTTTGTCCTGCAGAAAGGACATGTGGAAGTTTTAACATTGATACCTTGGAATGAGACCTTGTTTGGAAATAGGATCTTCTTTACAGAAACAGGCAAGTTAAAATGAGGTCATTAAGAGGAACCCTAATCCTATACAACTGGTGTCCTTATAAATAGGAAAATTTGGGCACAAAAGATATATACACAGGGACAACACCACATGCAGATAAAAGCAGAGATCAAGATGGCACATCTACAAATCAAGAAATGCCCAAAATTGCCGATGAACCAACAGAAGGTAGGACGGAAACATGGAAAAGATTCTTTCTCACAGTTATCAGCAGTAACCACTCGTGCCAAAATATCACAATTGCAGTCTTCAGAATTCTGAAACAACTTTATCTGTTGAGCCACCCAGTTTCTATCACTTATAGTAATAGAAATAGAAAAATAATATGTATTACCCATCACCATGTCTGCATTTGTGTATCATCTTACTATTTATTTTCTACCTTCCTTTCCTGGAACATAAGCTCCCGTATGTTTTTGCAGCTCAGTGCCCGGCACCTAGTAGGTGTTCGGTGCCTCTTTGATGAATGAGTACAGTTTATTTGAAAATATAAGGAAAATCAAAACCTAAGATGTATTCCATGAGAAACCAGAGGATAGAAGCCAGCCACTTGGTGAAGTCTCTGCAGCTTTGCCCATAAGCGAGGAAAGCGGAAATGATTCCCAAGCGAACTCAGCTTAAGTAGCAACCAAGACAGAGGAAATCAATGTTGATTTCAACCTGCTGGTATCAGTTACTGTCCTTGAGAGACATAGAACCAATGGAATATATATATTTAGAAAGCGATTTATTACAAGAGATCAGCTCACAAGATTACAGAAGCTGAGAATGTCTGTGATCTGCTGTTGCAAGAAGGAAAGCTGATGATGTTGTCCCAATCCAAACTCAAAGACTTGAGAACTAGGGGAGCCAATATCATAAATCTCAGTTTGAGTCTGGGAATGCCAGTATCTGAGGGCAGAGGATGGATGTCTCTGCTCATGTGGGAGAGTAAACTGGCCCTTCTTCCACCTTCATAGCCCTTTCAATCTGCAAACAGACTGGATGATGGCCACTGCATTGGTGAGGGAGACCTTCTTTACTCAGCCTAACAATTCAAATGCTGATGTCCTCCAGAAAACCTCTCACAAACACATGTAAATAAAATGTTTTACAAGCTGTCTGGGCATCCCTTAGCCCAGTTAAGTTGATACATAAAATTAACCACTGCACTGCCTATGCCATGAGGGACAAAAGTACCCAATCATGCACAGTTCACAGGAGACACTACCTACCTGTTTCTAGGCCTTACCCCTGCCTAGACAAAAAGGAGAGTTTTATTAAGACTGGGAGGGGTTTTATATAAATTATCCAAAATAAAAGACAAATCACTATGCAGTTTCTAAGGGAAACATGTGCTTCTTCAATTGAATATTCTGCCCCATTAACTTCCTGAAAGGTGAAGGTGGATATTTACTGGAAAGCTCCTTGAAAAAGGTAATCTTCAATATAGTAAGGCCCCTCAGGGGAAAAAAATCTTTCCAGTGTTCTAGTTGAATGTTCCTATTTGGAGGGATTTGTATTTAATAGATGACAAGTTAATGTGTCATCAGTGTCTTGTGGTTGTGGTAAAGCTGCTAAAAGGAATGACAAACGTTATATGTGTAACTTTCTATTTCTCTGATACATTAACTTGTCTGTTAAACAGATTTTTTTTGTTTTGTTTTTAATCTTGAAAAACTGAAAGACTCTGCCAGAGGATGCTGCTTGGTGACAATCAGTGCATCTCCCAGAACTCCCTGGGTGACTTTTTTAGAAGGTTTGTCTTTGCTTTCCAGAGATGTTCCCTGCAGGGACTGGGGTGTTTCTCTCATTCAAAACGACCTCTACTCTCCCTACAGGCTGGAGGCAGCTGGGAAGTGACCATTTACCTGGTCACCTAATAGCTGTATGACCTTGAACGAGTTACTAATATATCTGAGTTCCCATTCTCTCATCTGTAAGATGGAAAAAATTAAATCTTTCTTGTACCACTGAAAAGAATGAAGCTTTATAAACTTGAAAAACATAGAATGTCGCACATACCACAGAGCCTGATCTACTGTATGCATTTTCATCACTCCCTCTCTTGTCATCCCTTACTCCTCCACCTTTACTCAACCATTGACAGCTCTGTGGTTCACCAGGCTCTCTTTCACGGTACATTTGCCTGGAATGTCCAACTCCCAGCCAGAAAATTCCCAGTTGCTTGTGAAGACTTAGTTTAGCTCACCCTGTCAGAACTTTCCACACCATCCTCCCAGGGCTCCCTCATTGCTTGACTCCAAGATAGAGTGGAGCATGGGGTTCATGTTGCAGTTGAAGTGAATGGTGGCTGCTGGAACTGTGCTCGGCATGGCCTGCAGGACTTTACCTTGTACCCCAACACTCTGTCCCCCACTCTGCCTCTCCTGTGCGTTCCGATACCCTCAGGATGAAATTTCTTTAATCATTTATGTAAATCTAGACAAGGAGCTCCTTGAGGCGGGATAATGGGTTCTGTTGCTCTTTTCCCAGTACCCTACACATAATAGCCACTCAATAAATATTTGATTAATTGGTTGATTGACAGATAGGTGAGTTCACAAATGAATAAATAAATTCAAGCACTAGCTGCATACCTAACTATGAAAATAAGGATAGTAACTTGACTCTGTAGGGACAGGAAAGGGACAACAAAAAGGAGATAAAAATCTAAAGTAGAGCAATCCACCATTAATAACCCAATTAATGTTTCCTGAAGATGACCTGGCAGGAGCCTGCTCCAGGTGAGGCTGGTTCAGAGTCACCTGACATCTTACCAATAGGTGGCTCACAATTTAGTAGGAAAATGTGCAAGGGGGCGAAAGCAGTAAGATGATAAAAGTAGGCTTACAAGAATTAGACACATAGCTAAGACAGTAGCAGAAAAGAAAGTTTATTTCTTACTACCATTTTGGTCACTCACAACTCCTTGGAATTTAAATAGAGTCAGGGTTTGCATACCTAGGTTAAGAAGCACTTTCCTAAATCCTCTACTTCTCTCCCTTCCTTTGTCTTATAGTCTGAAGTTTCAAAGCATCCTTCTTTGCTTGAAGCCATTCATCTTGTCATTTTTTTTATCAGCTTTAGTGCACCTTACAACAGAAATTTCCTCCAGGAGGACAAGTATACTGGATCCTATATTTAGAGAGTGCTTACTGTAGGCCTGACTATACCTACGGCCATGTTGCTTGAAGCCCCTCTGATGTTCCGTTACAACCATAAGCACACTGAGTTATTGCCAGTCTCATATGGATTACACATCCACTGTTAGATTTTAGCTTAGACAACAGTATGTATTTTGTCTCTGCTGCTTTTTACCCATCACGTCTTTTCATTTTATTATGACTATAGTGCTTGGAAACATGATTCCCAATCTATAATCCCAGGTTAATTCTGTCAACATAGTCTGTATATTTGAGCATGCAGTTTTCTTTAAACCAGACTTTGTTGAAATCGCTACCGTCTCCTACTTCTGCCTTCCTGGACTACTACTTACTGCTGTAGCTAAGAAGAAAACACAATTATTTACACGAATGAACTTTAGACCTGAGATAGATATAGATGGATAGATATAGATATTAATTAGTACATGTTTGCCATACATAATGGTTACATTTGTCACAGGAAGTTGGTACATGTGCATCACACATTTTGCAATAGCACTTAGACCAACTCCAGAATGAATGCTGCCAGCTATTTGAAAGTGTGCGTGTGTGATGGTCTGCAAGCATGAGGGGTAAGGATAGCCTCTGCACAAAGCTTCATAGAAAGCAGAATTATGACATAAGAGCCAAAGTAAGGAAAAAGTGAAAAGCAGTTGGGAATTCCTTCTAAGTCTAAGCCAAGAGAGACACAGAGATTTTCCTGTGGTGATCGACACAATCTCAAATATAGAACTAGAGAAAGCAAAGAGATGTTGAGAATGGACTCCTTCATCAGAGTCAAGCAAACGAAAATTTAAACTTGGAAAGATAGAAAAAAGATCTGAGGCCACTTGTGAGACTTTCTTGTTTGAAAGAAGACACTAGTGCCAGAAAAATATTTAACTGGAACGATGTCCTTTTGTGAAGAGAATGCTTTTTAAAAAATTACTAATGCTCACTTCATTTCATATTCATCTGGAGTTTATAGACAATATATTTACTGGGCAGAAATATACATAGACAACTTCTGTAAAGGGTGAGGAAGAGGGGAGGTGGTTATGTCAAGACATTTTCTGGATTTATGGAAATGAATGGTCATGTTTATGTTAGCCATCATGGGTAATTCTTATATCCCTGTTATGTTTATTTGAGGATATAAAAATGACTAAATAAATCTGAGCAAAAATTGTACTTCATTGATTTTGCAGAGTTAAGAGGAAGATTTATGAGGCATGGAGCCTTCCGTCAGGACTGGAAGAAACTAGAGTGAATGCAGAGATGCCAAGCTGCCACTAAGGCCCATGGACAATCCCAGCTCACTCTTCTCTGTGCAAGGTTAAGATTTATTAGTACTATGCTGCTTTTGCAAAATGAAAAGAAACTAGTGCCAAGAAGGTATATTCGTCAATATCTGGAGTAGACCTGCTCTCAAGACAATGGCTTCAAAGGTCTCCTGCTTATATGTGTTGACAGTTGTGTGCTGGGCCAGTGCTCTCTGGTATCTGAGTATAACTCGTCCCACTTCTTCCTACACTGGCTCCAAGCCATTCAGTCACCTAACAGTTGCGAGGAAAAACTTCACCTTTGGCAACATAAGAACTCGACCTATAAACCCTCATTCTTTTGAATTTCTTATAAATGAGCCCAACAAATGTGAGAAAAACATTCCTTTCCTTGTTATCCTCATCAGCACCACCCACAAGGAATTCGATGCCCGCCAGGCTATCCGCGAGACATGGGGGGATGAGAACAACTTTAAAGGGATCAAGATAGCCACCCTCTTCCTCCTGGGCAAGAACGCAGATCCTGTTCTGAATCAGATGGTTGAGCAAGAGAGCCAGATTTTCCATGACATCATTGTGGAGGACTTCATTGACTCCTACCACAACCTCACCCTCAAAACATTAATGGGGATGAGATGGGTGGCCACTTTTTGTTCAAAAGCCAAGTATGTCATGAAAACAGACAGTGACATTTTTGTAAACATGGACAACCTTATTTATAAACTCCTGAAACCCTCCACCAAGCCAAGAAGAAGGTATTTTACTGGCTATGTCATCAATGGGGGGCCAATCCGGGATGTTCGCAGTAAGTGGTATATGCCCAGGGATTTGTACCCCGACAGCAACTACCCACCCTTCTGTTCAGGGACTGGTTACATCTTCTCAGCAGATGTGGCTGAGCTCATTTATAAGACCTCACTCCACACAAGGCTGCTTCATCTAGAAGATGTGTATGTGGGATTGTGTCTTCGAAAGCTAGGCATCCATCCTTTCCAGAACAGTGGCTTCAATCACTGGAAAATGGCCTACAGTTTGTGTAGGTATCGCCGTGTTATCACTGTGCACCAGATCTCTCCAGAAGAAATGCACAGGATCTGGAATGACATGTCAAGCAAGAAGCATCTCAGATGTTAGAATTTTTACCAATGTAAATATGTTTCTTTTCTTTTTTAAGAAATGGGGCCTAAGGTGTTGGTATTTTACAGGTGTCACCAGGGGAAATGAACTAATGAAGGGGTTTTGTAAAGTTTTTGCTTTCTTCTCCTAGTTCCTTTCTTGGATTATCAATTTACAAAAGCCAGGCTGTGATCATAGAAACAGCAGTGAGTTAAAAGGGCCAGATTTCATTCTCAGCTCCTAAGACATTGCCATTTATCTCAAAAAGGGACTTCCAAACAGCTCCTAGGACTTAGGCATTGTGCATCTGAGATAAAAATCTGGTTTTGGGAAACTGAAACTCACAGTAATGTCTTCATATCATCTCTTCAAAAATAAATAAGCAAACAACTTTTTCAAAAACAATTCAGAAATGATGCACAGTCAGAAAGACACACTGGATGTGATTATTAATACTGTGTGTTATTGCTATGCTGAATTTTTACATATATTGCCATGTAATGTGTGCCGTATTTATAGTTCCAGTGAGAAATGAACTTAGTACTGGCAGGGAGGCTGCAGAGAAATAGATGGGAATTCAAACTCGAGAATCAAATATTCTGTATGTTTGAAAGACAACTCTGCTTGCTCACAAGGATTAAACCTGGTCAGTAGGTGGAATGTATATAAAATGCTACCTAAAGTAAACAAAGTAATTTTTTTTTTGCTCTTTCAAAACAAACATTACATTACATGGTGCCTCCTAGGAGATTTTGCCAAATGTAATAATCTCACCTGCTTCCCTCCATATAATGCTAAGTGCATATTGCAGTTTCTGGATCAGGCAGGCACATGTCTCCCTAAGTAAACAAGTTGGCAGAAGACCAGAAAATGATAAATCACATTAAGAGAATATAAAATTATATATACATATATTATAATTAACATAAGCTTAGCAATAGTGTAATGTGCCCCTCCCACACATTTGCAAAGCATGTGAGAAAATCGTTAATGGGTATCAGTATTTTCTGAAAGATTTGGTCCTCCTATTGATAGATGGAATATTATTTAACCTCTGAAACACTCAAGCACCTTTAGAAGCGTATTTGTCAGAGGGATTCTGGGTGACTGTGACTCAAGTTCCTGGGAAGGAAGCTTGAGGAAGCTTGGATTCAGATCCTACTTGGATTCAGCCACCAAATTTATTGGACCATGTGAGCAGGCCACTCAAACTTAATGTATTTCAATATGCTCATTTGTAAAATGGCTGTTAAAAAAAAAAACAAAAACACCTACCTCACAGGTGCTGTGAGAGCAAATCGCATTTGCTAAGTATTTTGAGATCCTTAGTATATAAGGTGCTACATAAAGCAGTGCATCATGCAGTATGCTAAATGCTAAAATGATTATGATAATTATAAGGATGGTCACGAGTAGTAATGAAATAATCTTAACATTAAATATACCAAAATAAATCTCAATTATGAACTACTAGTATACTAATTCTGCCAAGATATTGACTTTTCCTTGGGTATAAGTTAGTCGTTTGGGGAACTTCATTTCTCTGCCTTTTTTGTGTGTGTGTTCAATGAATAAGTTATTCTGTGTGTTGCCTTGATATCCTAAGGTGCTGAAAGTCAGCTGCCTTTCTTTGGGAAAGAGGTTTGTAAAATGCATGAAGATAACTTATATCTCAGGAAACGTTTGACCTGAATCCTCATTAAGAACTTTGAGGACAGGTAGAGCAAGTCCATCTCTATCAGAAGAAGTCTAGGCACTCAGAAAATCCGCACATTGCACATTCACCATTCTTTAGAAAACTCCTTGTTCCCATTCAGTGAAAGCCACACAGCTGACAAAGTATACCTAGGTGTTTACTACTTTTTATCCTAACCTTCAGAAGCCCCCACAGAAGCTGATATCAAACATGTGGGCATATGAGTATCATGGCCTATTTCTTGAAAATACCGGATGTCTCACTCCTAGTCCGAAGTACCCAAAATGAGATAGGACTTCCTGTCCCTTAATACATCTTCATCTTGTGGTCAGCAGGGGTGATGATTTTGATGACAGAACACTGTTAGGTAGCCTGGGGAGAGATGGCACAGCGCAAGGCAAGACACACCCCAACCCCCATCCTGTAACTTCAACTGCTGTGAGTTCCAATTGCTGGGAAAGTCGCAACTTCATATCTGGTTTACCTCCCCACTGGGCAGCTGAATCAAGTCTCTGTCTCATACTACTGCCTTGCATCTAAAGCCACCTTTAGTGTCCAATAATTGCACATTGTAAACATTATGTATGTATATCTATCAATTGTTTTGTATGTGTCCATATAGAGTCTGAATAAACCCCTGATATTGAAAAGGAGCAAAAATCAGAAAATTGTGTCTTAAAGAACTCTTTCCTAACTTTTTTATGCTAGGCAGTGCCCATGTGACAAATATGTAAATATTCATCAAAGACCACATGTATATATTTTAAAGTTGTTGTTTTTTTTTCTTCTCCCCACTTGTATGTACAACTAGAATTTGCTTGCTGTGTAATATTTTCTTCTGCATGGAACTTGGTAAGGCAAGGCCATTTGTCCACTATTTCAATAGCCTTAAGCATGTTTACCGTTTATTTTATGAATGTTCAAAAAACTAAGCAATCAAGTAAAAGTTTTAGCGTTCTACTTTTGTTAATTTTATAACATTAAGCTGGCCAAATTATTAATGCAATTATTTGTTCAACCATTATTATTATCATCTTTGACATACAATAATGTTTCATTATAAATGGCAGTATTCTGGGGCTGGGAATGTAGCTCAGTGGCAGAGTGCTTGTCTCGCATGTGCAAGGCCCTGGGCTCCATCCCCAGCACAGCAAAAAATAATAATAATTAAAACAGCAGTGTTCTACCAGGAGTCATTCAGATGATTTTCACAGCAACTCTCTGACTTCTCCCCCAACTATGTTCATTTTGCATTGGATAACAATGCCAATTAATGATCAGTGTTTATATTCTTAATGTTTCTTTTTAAATTTATTTTTGGTTAAAAAAAAAGTTTTCCCTTTGGTGGCTAGTATATGTGGCTTTGTGTCTTCTTATATTGGAGCAGTTTCAATATACCATAGGGTACTTTTAAATAACAAGAATTGAAATGAAGATGATTTTCAATTTGAACTAAATTCAGAAGAACAAACCCCTTAGGTTATATGGGGGAAACAAACTCTTCACAGAGAAACCGAGGAAGGAATTTTTCAATCGAATTTCTTCTACCAAGAGACAATGGGTATTTATGTACAGTGTCTGGGATTCATTTTCTACTTTTCCTAATATGTGGGTTCACTGGGGGAATTGATTATGTCATTTCTTCTGGAAAGCTGAAGATAGTTTTTATAAGCAACAACGTGACTTGTGAATGAAAGATGTAATTTACTAGAAACGCTTGTTGATCATTGACATTTAGGTATATCGTTATATATGAATGATTGTATTTATGTATTTATTTGTTCAAAACTGTACATACCGTTTTGCCAAAAGTAATTGTCTGTAAAAGTGCACTCTCCGGGTTTGTAGTACTACTTAGGGTTACTTGGGTTGCCAATCAAGCTGCTAATCAGAATACTATTTTTTGTATCAATGTTTAAAACTAAAAATGACAAATAGATGCTGATTACATTCAGTTTCTCCACTTTCCTCTTGAAATGTAAACTGTTGATTGAAAGCACGATAAAAATGTACAGGCCCATCTGTCATGACAAAGATTATGGTTCCATAAAACTGATTTTTTAAACCACTGGGACAAATAAACAGAAGAACATATTCAATTGTGCTGTTTTTTTTTAAATGAATCTCCTTGGGGAGACGGGACTATTAAAATTAGTCCATTAGATCCCCAACATTTATCAGAATCTTCTCTATGACTTCAACGTAAGTAGTGGATCAAACCATTCAGAGTTTATCCCCAAGAGTCCAAAACAACTAAACTGTCAACGTGAAGACCATCTGGTCCAGTAAGTAGACATTGGGTTACTCCTGGAATTAGGAAACTGGTTATTCATTTGACCTTTGTCTGCCTGAAGGAAGTGTTTTAACTAGTCTCTGCATTAAAGTGTACAGGACAAACTCGCCAACAAATTCTAACCCCAAGGAGATATTATGTTGATAATATTGTTACAGGAAGCTGAGATAGTTAGAATTATTATAGGCAGTCAGACAGGGCCAGGTCCTCCATGGAGCCAATGCAAAAACCTAGATACCCTGCAACTGTAAAGGAGAGAAGCACCTCCTGCTGTGGGCTGGATCCAGGACAACAGATGAAACAGAAGCACCTTCTTCCTGAGGACTGATATTCTAAATAAGTCTATAGATGCCTAAGGAAGCTAGGAGTCACCTGTCTCGACCCCCTAGGGAAAGAGTCACTGTTCCTTAAACATGCTCGCTGGCTACGTGACTCATATCCCCATTTGTCCCGGACTTAATCAATTTTACCTGAGCAATTAATCTTATTGGTTAACCATAGTTCTGTCCCACCTTATGCCCACCTTAGGAATTCCCATTCTTCCCCACCTTGGACCCATCTACTCTATAAAAAGTCCCTAAAAGACAGAGT
>RJWT010005208.1:0-31461 GCA_004365215.1 Cuniculus paca | reverse complement strand
CAATGTCAGGAAAAGGTCATGAGGCAGCACCAGATGAAGCAGCCAAACCAGACAGAGCGAGGACTCCAAGGAAGCTGAGCAAAACTCAGGCATTTTACAATAAAATTAAGTTACATTTTAAACAAAAGACCTCAGGCAGATCATGCAGAAGGCCGACTGAGGCAGGAGTCAAGAGGAGGTTAGCAAGAAAATAGAAAAAGAGAGAATAAATTTAAAAAGTAGATTTTGAACAAAGAACCAGGCCTGGGGGATATAGCTTAGTGGCTCAGTGCCTGCCTGGCAAGCAGGAGGCCCTGAGTTCGATTCTCAATACCAAAATAAAGAGCGAGCCAATATTCAAAACAGACCTTGAAATAATAGAACATTCTCTAATTACTGAAAATGTGAGAGCTGACCGGCCTGGCCAGGCCACTGTGGGCTCGCGTGTTCCCAGGTGGCGGCCAGTTTCTGAAGGCTGAAGGTCCGGCCTTGACCGGGCTTCCAGATAGCAGTGCGTCTCCTGCACATAGCACCTGCTCTTTAACTGTAGCTTTTGAATCAATGAATGAAATCTTGCAGATCTGAGCTCTGGGGTTGCTAATTTTAATGCGCACAATGTGTTGTCCATTCATTATGTGTCAATAAGCCTCGTGAAGATAAGGTCTGAAAGAAAATGCAGTTGATTTAATTTGCACCCATTTAGATATTAGACTCTTTAATATTTGGGTAAATATCACTTGGTATTTCTGTCTAATGTCACTGGAGGGGCCCTTTAGTTCCAAACTTAACAGGTGACCAAATGATGCTTCAAGGACAGCACCGCACTCTAATACCCACGCTTCTATGTACCAAGCATGGTGCATTTTCCCAGGGTCCTGATGCCAGTCTCGGGCTTATATTCACAGAGGAGCAGCTCAAAGAGCAGTTGCAGTATTTTTAGTGTCCTTTTTGGGATCCCCCACACAGTATTGTCCTAGAACCTAGTTTTTTCTTCAACAATTATCTTTCTGGAAGCACATTTCAGATCAAATCTCTTACTGCTCAGAACTGACATGATGATCTCCCATCATCAGCTAATGAAATCCATATTTTGGCATGCCTTTAGCCTTATTTCCCAATATTCCCCTCCCTGCATCTTTCGTACTAGCCAAGAAGAGCGAAGTGTTGTTTTCATCCTTGTCTCACACGTTTGCACTTTTAAAACTTGCTCAAGCTTTTCCCATCCTGACATCTCCTTTTCTCATTTCTGTTCTTTGCTTTTAAATCCCAGCTATCCTCGAATCACAGACTCATCTCCCTTGACTATTGATCATTCCAAGAGGCTCCTTCCACTGCCATGTGATCTGAAGCACTACTCCGGTAAATGCTCTCTATACCCGCTGCCGGTAGAACAGAAGGTCATACTCAACCCAATCCCATTTAGCTTTGAGTAAATCTGTCGATGATGAGTACTCTCAGGATGAAGCTCTTGCAAATAAGCAATCTGCCAAAATAAGGGACAGAGAAGGCATTTTTCCAATACCCTGGAAGTGATGACTTAGGGACATGTTTCAGTGACAACAAAAGTCTTTGCATAAAACTTAAAAACTGTTCTATCCAGATGTAGGCAGGGTGTGACCATGAAGCGACAACAGGAGAGAGCTGGGGAGTGATAAAACTGTTCTGCAGCCCAACTGCAACGGTGATCACATAAATCCATGCATGTGTTAAAATATGCAGCATTGAACACCAAAAACATGAGAAAGTGAGCTTTATTGTACAGTAATATTTTTAGTTATTAAGTGTTCCACCAGAGAAGTGAAATGTGCATTCATGATTAGCCCTTATTTTGTGAAAATGGCCATCAGCCACAGTCTAAAGAAAGACTTAGCTTATCCGTTGCCCAGTTCTCAGGAGATAAATAGTATTGGTTGTGTGTTGGGAGTGAAAGAGGGAACTGTAGGGAAAAAATGTCCTAGGCTGAACAGTACCGTACAGTGTGAAAACTCTGGCCTTTCGTCTGTGTAGTACCAGGCTTAATTTGCAATTTCCTTTCTCACATACGTTAAAACAAGACTTTAATATAAATATAACATACAGATTTTATGTATGACTTTTCTTCACCGAACTGAGACCTTTGTATTTATTTTCATGCATTACTTTTTATCTGATTAGTTATTCAACTAAATCTGGTTGCAGGTGAAAAGGCAACTAGCTTCAGAATCATAAAACTGTGCGTGTTTTTAGTGTGACTAGAACTTTCCAAAGTTTGCTGTAATTTCATCATTTGTGACATACTTCATCAGGTTAATAATTCATTTATGTATTATGAGAGATCTGATGATTGCAGTAAAATCTAAATATGTGAACCCTAAAGTTCCTAACATGGTATCTTTTCATTGTTTCTTTACATTAATCTAATTTCCATCCTCACCTAATTCTGTAACGATTCTAATTGAAATCTGCAAGGGGTAGTTAAAATCCAGGCTCAAGCGAGAAAGGATTTCAGTGAGTTCTTAATGGAGCCCAGAGACCTGCCAAATTTAAAAGCTGCCTAATTCCCAGTCAGGTTATAAAAGATTTTCGACTGAGAAAAGGTGCAGTTCAGATTCTCAGCAGGTCCTACGGAAGGCCATGGTAGCCAGGCCAAGTTTTGGTTTTATTTTTGGGTATTTTTGTTTTGTTTTGTTTTGTTTCGTTTCGTTTCATTTTGTATTTTTTCACAGAACAGGCAAAGACAAACAAAACACAGAAGCACCTCTTAGTATTCCAAAAAACACTTTCACCCAGTCATGTTACATACCTCATATGTTTTATAATGTATCTCAATTTCATGACAACAATCAGGATGTGTAATTGACAAGAAAAATTGACTAAAATATGGGGCTTGAAAAATTCTTACCAAAAGTGTCCATGCTAAGTTAATTTTCTTGCTGAATCAATGCACTCTCTGCTCTTGAAGTCACTGAGTTTCAGAAGAGTAAGATTCTAAAACAAAAAAAAGAGTTTCTGTTAAAGACAAAATTGTTACCTCAGTTCTCTGCCTCAGTTTGACATAAGAAAAGTTTAACAGGGGTTAGACTGAAACCAAAAATATCAATACACAAAAAAGGGAAAGGGTAGATTTTTCCCATCACAGACCTGCAAGTTTTCAGTTTTAAAAGAACTTATCATTTTCTCCAGCTCTGGCTTTATATTTTTTCTCTGGAAATATTTTAATGGTAAGGTACAAAAAGACCTCTCCCTTGACAAACAACACTATCTTTCCAGAATTCTTTTTATCAATGTCTCACTGAAAAAATCTTGTGGTGAAAATCTGAGGAAATCTCTGCCCAGAAAGGAGTACTACTCTGGAAACTTTTTTTGGTAAAGTTTTCCAGTATTGCATACAAATCAGGCAAAACTCTTCGATCAAGACACTGCAGTCATGGAAGGCAATATTCAAGAGTGGTTGCAAAGCAGAGGTTACATTTTGGGCCCCTTTTCTGGTGTCACTACACTGAGTAGCTAGCTAATCTATCTCCTTGCAAGCGGATGTCGGACTCAGTGACTGCCGACTCAGCAAATCACCCAAGAGCACATTGCCTGTCAGAAATCGGGATGGGCCCAGAGAAACCCAGCAATGGAACTAAGAGAAGCTGTCTCATGGCTTCTCTTTCCAGCCATCTGCATGCGACTCTGCTACTGGGAGATGTCAAAATGATTTCTCCTGGCAGACTCTCATATTTTATTAGCCCTGCAACAATGATCTCATTATTAGTGACCCATCATAATGAGAAGAAAGCCTTTTTCCAACCATCCTCCCCAACAAAGGTGATGGATTTGTACAGATCCATTCTTATTCCCCCAGGCTCCCTTTTATTGCCTGCTGGAGAAAAAGTATAGGCTATGGCCAAGCATAATTGGCTGGTCTGGAGATCAGACCTGTAGCCCTCTTGCCATGTACAATACCTAACCTCTCTAAAAGGCCTCAGAGAGTTGAATGCAAGACAGCAGTAATAAAAATCATTTGTCCAGAAAGTTGAGAAACTGGGGAGATGAACGCAAATGACTAGGCATATATATGGAGAGTCTTCGGGGGAGAATATGGATATTGAACAAATCATAAAACATTTTAGAGTATATAGGGTAGTCCTGCAAATGGGATGGTCTTTGTTTTCAAAAATTAGTCAAGATTGAAAGTAATTTTATAGCACACACATTCGGTCACAAAATGCCTTTGCCAACTAACAGGTAGGAAACTTCTCTAATTACACAATTAGCAAGGAATCTAAGAGCTAACTTTTTAAACTAAACTGCTGGAACTATTTTTTTTAATGCTTTAATGTTTATATTTCCTGCAGACAAGAGTTTGGTCCCAAATTTTCTTTTGGAATCACCTGCAATCTCTGCTTCGCGGTCTGGGCGAGGTTGAAAGGACCTTGGAGGGTAAGTGTTTCAACCTCTTCATCCCACACAATGAAAAGAGCAGAGGGCTATGCAGTCGGAGGAGCAGGAGGAGCAGGAGGTACACAAGCGTCCCCTATCTCAGACAATGCTCCTTGCCCCCACTGGGCCCACTGCACTGCTTACAGCTCTATGTCCCTAGGAAAAGAGTGAAAAGGAGACAGAGAAGAACAGAATCCTTCTGCCCTGACTGCCATAAGAGTGTCACCTGATTCTCTTACGGTTTTTGTGTACAAGATCCCAGATAAAACTACGCTTGCTCTTAGGGTTGATACACTGTGTCAACTTGAGAAGTTTAAAAGTTTAACTGAGAGACTCCGCAGGGAACCAGGATCCTTACTTTGTAAACATCTTCATCCTGTGCAAGAGGAGGGCACAGAGATTTTGTGAGTGCTACACTGGCCCTGGAGGGGTGAAGGGTGGCTGGTGTACAATATAAGGGAGGAGAAGAGGCTTGCTCTGCCCCCTTTTGCTCTGGCTGCTACCTTGAAGAGTTGCCCCAGTGCCATAACACCCTGCCTTGGAGCCAGCTGATTATGGACTGAAACTTCCACAAACAGTGAGTTAAATAAACCTTTCCTTCCTTCCTTTTGGGTGTCAGGTGTTTTGTCTCAGCTACAAGAGAAAAGTAGCCAAGACCCTTGCCCACTCAATTTGATGGAAAGAATATGTGGTAGATTGAGAAATACAAGCAGCCTCAAATAGGTGCTGGAAGTTGTTACTTTATAAATCCTGCCTTCTTATGTTAAAGACTGAACAATGACTGGGGATCAGTGATCCTCCAACATAGTCACCTTCCCACCTTCTTCCATGTTTCTGAGAACAAGAAGGCTGCAAAGACCAGGAAAATGTGTTTACATTATTCTGTAGCCCTGCGATAGTACCATTCACACAAGGCCAGCAAAGATTGAACGGCCTCTGGTCCTTCTATTTATTCCTGCAGTCCACCTTGAAGTCTCCTCTTCGTCTTATCACTCTGCTGACAAGCAAAGTTTAGCCAAGGAAATGTGCTAAGGCAAAGGAAGACCTAGGAAAGTCTAAAACAAGACCTCTCCAAGTCCAGACCTGGACTTCTCCATTCACAGCAAAGACCTGTAGCCTCATACCACGGGCCAATAAATATCCTTGGCCTTGATGCCCTCTTATCAGAATTCCTCACCTTGACTGGGTGCTGGGGAAGGAAAAGCAAACACAAAACCTAGCATTTGCACTAACGCCAACCCCTATTGCACACTGTGTAGTGTAGATCCACTCTGAAACCAGATTTAAATAGAAATCTATGTGCCAGACACCCAGCAACACCTCTGTCTTGATTTGGATTGATAGAAATGATTCCTCCACTGCCTTCAAACAGCCATTGGCTTTTACTCAGGCATAAATGACGAAGAGTTGCTATCTTCTTTGTAAATATACAATACAATCCTTTATCTGATTTAGAAAATAAGATTTGTTTTAGTTTCCTGAGCCCTACACATCCATTCGGGAATGTGAAAAGAAACATAGTCCAAATCATCAGAGGAAAGAAATGGGGTGAAACCACTGGAAGGAAAACAGCAACAACAATGCAATGGTCTCTATTTCCCTGTCCCCTGGGAGTTTCATGGGCTCCTAGATGGGGCTCTTGGAAATTGAGCGGATTATAGGAGCTCAGAGCTGACTTTCTGTCAGGATGTTGGGCCTGGTTAGAGGGAAGTTACTGTGGCTGTAACCCTGAACGCAGTGTCTCTTTCCCTGAATCCTCCCTTCTCTCTCTGCTTCCTCGACAAGAGTAGCTTTGCCCTGCTGTGCCCCTCTGCAATGCTGTTTCTTCTTCTTCAACCATGGTCTGCACTATGAGCGAAAATAAACTCCTCCTCCTTTAAATTGTAAGTGCTGGGCATTTTGTCCCAAAGATGCAGAAAGTGAGTGAGACGAACAGCAACAAACCCCCTTCTTCTTTCCTCCAACTCCAGTCCCATACTCTTTCTTTAGCATCAGTGCATCTCAGCCTACCTTTCTCCCACTGGGACGCATACTCTCATGATACTGTGGTAAGATAAGCAATGAATACAACTGACAAGGTCAAAGCATGCCACTTTGGCCAGGATCTGCCCTTCCCTCTCCCATAAACCCACACTTATTCCCTGAAAAATTTTCCACTCATGTCCTGATCCATTTGGTGGAAAGTTTCTGAGGAAAACCTGGATGGTGTTTTGTGAGGTCAGGTGGCTCTTTGCTTGGCAAGGAAAGCTAACATGCAAATACTCTACCATTGCCAATTTTCTGTATAGAAGGTGATTTCTCACTTAAAATTTTCCAATATTCAAGAGTGAAAGTTTTGGTCTAGGTTCTGAGTTTACGGGGGTCAGGTTTGGTATGTGGCCCACTAACTGCTCCCGCCATCTGGGAGAAAGGATCACTTCATCGAAATGTGTTGTCCCAGGTTGATGATATTTTTGTATGTTGCAAACTCAGAAAAGCAAGAAAAATTGATCGATTTGATTTTATATTAATGATAAATAGTGAGACAAGTGCAAATCATAGCATGTAACACAATCTGGATGTTATTTAGAAGAGCTGAATCTAGCCTCTCTGCATAAAGAATTATCTACTCTCTTTACTGATTGTTGTGAATTCAGCTATTACGGCTCAAAGAGCTATGCTTTAACAAACTCCTGCAGTCTTTGAGATACAAGTACTAAATCTTCTGCTAAAATCAGCAAGATGCTCCTTCCAGAGAGCTCTGACAGCTCTCTTCATCCTGTAAGAGGCTCTGTTACCCATCCGCAACTTGGCCACCCAATGAACGTAAGTGGCAGAGCTGAGTACCGGACCTCAATTTCCTGACTTTTATGCCTTTCTTCTCAATTTCTCTTGGTTGTACCATTCCACATATACTTTTGGTGTGCCTCCTTGGCTCCAACTAAGTTATTAAACCATTATTACCTAACAATACCCTCATTAATCACCGTGACAGATGGAGACTAGCCCTGGTCATGTTCTCTGAACTGAACGTCAAACAATCCCAACGCTAATGGAGATGACGCCAGCCGTGAATTAGCCCTAAAAGCTTCTGTTTATCCCCCACCCCTTTCCCATTACTCTTCATTGCAATGCCTTTTTCTTGTCACAAGACTCCATGCTTCTATACGGAGCAACTCCTCATGGAATTCTGGGAAACAGTTTGCTGTTGACAGACATCATATAATGATGATAAACGATGGACGAGTCCACGGTCCTAAAACCCTTATTCCCCCAGCAGTGCATTCCAAATACACGGAGCATTTCTACAGGCTTAAGCAGCGGCAAGCTGCAAACCTGGAAAGAATTCTCCATTCAATCTCCTTTCACAGACTAGGGGAAAGGAGTGATATTACACAGAAAATGTAAATCACTGTGAGGTAATACACCCCAAACGATGCCTTGGAAGTGTTGAGAGCACATAAACAGTTTCTTTACAAAAGAGCTTTGTTCCGGCTTTGCTGTGAATAGGAGTGTTGGTTGTCTTTGGTTTTCCTGAATAAATTTCAGGGTGGAGAAAGAGTTCCACACAATGGTGAATGTCTTCCTCTGAAAAGATGTATAGTTTTTTAAAACTTAGTCCAGCAACAGTGCTCTTTTAGCTAAAGCTATTTGTTACCCTAGCCCTTAAGAAGCTAGTAGATATGTAATTCCACACAACTAACAAGTTATTAACCAAAAGAAAACACCTAAGAGGTCAGGCTTGAAAAGCATAGAGCAACCAATCAAATTTATCTGCTGCTTCCACTGAAGGAGACTGAAAACTTTCCAAAAGAAGGTTTATCATGGGCTTGTTGGATGCAGATGTTCTACTCCATCCATGCTACTGAGAGACAATGAGAGAAACCACCCAAACCTGAACAGTCCCAAAGGTGCTGCTGCTTTTTCCATGGACATCACTATTGCTATCTCACAATTGACTGATGAGTGACTGACTGAGTCACTCAGCACCAAAGGCCAAACAGAGGCTCAAAGTCTAATATGCTAGCCACTGGCCACCGTGACGGTTTTAGATTTTGATGAGTTAAAATTAAATTTAAAATTCAATTTTCGTAGTCTCAGTTGCAGTAGCCTCGTGTTAAGTGTGCAACAGCCACGTGTGACAGGAGCCACCACACTGAATCGTGCAAAGGATAGGGCATTCTCCTCAGTCCTATCGGACCGCGCTGCATAATGAGATAACCATAAAAGGCAACCTGAGAATCCAGGCATACAGCAGTCATCCACTTCACTGCTCAGGCGCTATTTATTGACATAACGGTTGCCAAAACAAAGTTTGTGCACTCAGGGAATTTGCATGCTATAAGGAGGAGGCAGACTACAAAAAAATTAAGCAAATGAGCTTGTCCTGCTGGTCTCTGTGCACTGCAGGGATCAGGTACGTGATGACCAGATGAGGGTGGCATAGAGTACAACGGAGGCTGGTTTTCACCAGGTGGCCACTAATCTGCCTCTATGGTGACATCAAATGACAAGAAAGATGCAGCCATGAAAGTTCAGGGACAGGGTGTCTCAATCTGAGGCAAGAGGAAGTGCTCACGCCCTGCTGAAGTTCCCACCTGGGGCACCCAGGCAACTGGAGAACAGCAGCTGGCGGGCAGGACCGGGAGGTGACAGCCCTATCCACACAGGCCGGGCTCAGCAGGGCCCTGTTGCTCGTGAGACAGAGTTCGAACTTCGTTCTTCAAGAAACTGAACGTAACACTCCTTAGAGGTCTCAGTTTGAAAAAAATAAATAAATAAGCTTTGAGAACTAATTCATTCTCCTAATCTCTCCCAAAAGCAATTGCAACAGTGAGCATGACCTGGATTTGCAGGCAACTGCTGCTAGAAATAATCAAACTGCACACTTCCTGAGCATGTTCTCTGAAAGACATCCTCCAACGCTGTGTAGGAGCTACAGATAGTTTGTGGAGAGGTGGGTGGCTAGAAAAGAAGAAAAACTTACCCACTGAAAAGCAGGGGTTGGCTTCGAAGCAAATTCCATGCCACCAGCTCAGGGTCTGATTGTACAAGACTGCCCAAATAAGCAGCAGAAGAACTCTCTCCATCTACGAGAGAAAATGCAATCGTCCACTTGGGTTAGTCACAGGCTAAAGATGGACTCTTATACCCTATTGACAGAAGGGTATTCATTAGATCTCCTTTTTACAACTGAGGAAACTGAGGCTCAGAAAAAGTAAGTTACCTCTCAGTACCACGGGGCAAATGATTTTCTACTGTTATCTAGGTAAGTTAGCATTCTTAAATGATGTGAGATGGGCTGGAGTCACAAAATGATTGGCTTACACATTAGAGATGAAATGGATTGTTCAAAAATAACCTATAAAATAGCCAGCATTTTGGGAAACAGAGGCAGGAAGATCTCAAGTTTGAGCCCAGTGTGGGCAATTTAGCAATTTAGAAAGATCCTATCTCAAAGTAAAAATAAAAATAAAAATAAAAATAAAAAAGGACTGGGGATATAGCTCTAGGAGAAGGCAAAGTCCTGGGTTCAAATATATGTAGTCTGCCTAGCTTGTTTTTGTTTTTGTTTTTGTTATGTTTTTAATCCTTTAGCTAGAACCCAGAGATAACCATAAAAGGCAACCTGAGAATCCAGGCCAATGTGACAGAACAGAGTGCTAGCCAAAATGACCTCTTCCTATCATGCGAAGTCTCAAGGGACCCAGGAGTCACTATGACGACAGAAAGGTGCACAGAGACAATGGTGACCTCACACTGATGCACAGGCCCAGTGGCCCGCTAGCTGGGGAGGGTAGAGTATGCCCAGGTGAGTTCCAGCCTCTTTCCTCTTCTTCTCCAATCATAGAGTGCATCACACACTCAAACTCAGGACTTCCCTCATTTTCCTTTTCAGCCAAGGGAAGAATTAGTTACACTACTGTTCAGTTTTTAGTGTATTCATTCTGCTGGCTATTTTCTCAAGCATTTCATACAGAACTCTCAGGTTTGAAATTACAGAAACCTAAAGTAAATACTTTTTTCCCTTTTTAAGAAATCTTGTTCTAATTAGGTGGTTCATTTTTATGACCAGATGCTAAGTTGGAAAGTTTTTTTTTCTCCTCCCCCATCCACTTGTAAGACTAAAATGTGCCAAAAATTACAAGTTCTGGTTTTTTTGGAACATTTTCAATGTCAGCTTCCCCATAATGTTTGTTACCTAGCTGATGTTTGTGGACAGTGAAGGCAAACGGATCATGGAAGGAACATGATTTGTGACTTATGTGACAAGCCCTAAGTGCCAGGAGCCCTGATCTTTCTAGCTCTGCTTGATCATAATACAAGACACTGATGTCTCCAGACTTCTAGAATGTTTCCATTCTTCACTAGAATGAAGAAGATACCACTGGCCACTGGCTAGTTATTTGGGTGAAGTAAATGCACAACACACAAATTGGGCTCTTAGGTCATCAACCAGACAAACACATCAAGATGAATTAAAGATGCCTTCCTATTTCTTTGTGAAATGTATCTTCCACACAAGACTTTGGGGAGCCAAACTATGGTCTCAATTATGTATTATGATGGTTATAGATTGTGAGAGAAAAAATACAAAGTACTAGTTGCCAAATATTGCTTGGGAAAGACACAAGGCTACACAGAACCAGACTGGGTCCCACCACAAGAGCTGAGCCCTGCGATCGGGGAGAGTTGCCCACTGCTTAAGAACAGACCTGAAAGTCAAATCAACCTCTCAGCTCAGCTTAGGTAGACGTGCAAGGTATCAGACCCAAAATCCACATTTCCAGGGACAGCAGGCCCCCAAAAATAAATCCAAATAGACTGTAGCTACAGAGTCTGGACAAACATAGGCTATCTCACAAATTACCCAACCAAATCTGATGGAGGACAACATCACTGAGATTTTTGGAATGGTGAGAGAAACATAAATTACGTTGCTATAAGCAAACTTTGTTCACAGTCATTTGTTACTTTTTCAAATGATTACTGAATGCACTTTATAATAAGCATAGCAAAAATTACAATTTCGAGGCAGAAATGATAGAAACCTAAAGCAAATAAGAAATAATTGTGTAAACAGCAGCTGGTGCTGATGATCTTAAATTAAAACATGAAAGCATGATGGGCAACTATCATAATACAACTTCCAGCACTATTTCACCAAAATCATTCTGGTTGCAAGCTCTAAACTCCTGATGTCTAGACAAAGAAAGGAAATCTCTTCGACTCCCAAATTTAGTATTTTCTGCACAGGATGTGGCTTTATTCACTGTCAATCCAACTCTCGTTGGAACACACTCTCCTAACTCATCCGGAGAGCTGTCAGCAGGCATCTGGAGAGTTGCTCTTTCCTCCCTGGGATGCTGTTCCTTGTGGTGTTTTGTAATAACTCCTAAATAACTCGCCTCACCACTATCTCTGCTCTAAAAAGTAAACTGCATTTTTTCCTGTTTTGGAAAAATTAAAAGTTTTCAAAAGAACATGGTAACCAGATCAAAGAGGCCAAATGATGTATACGATCCCAAGAAAGCCACTTCTCCATGAGTCAGTGTCATGAATGAACAGCATTGGCAAGGTCCCTTGTCAAACAATACAACAGAACATGACAGGGACACGTCCATCTGTTTCACTGTGTGCATGCGCATGTGTGAGTGCGTGTGTGTGTGTGTGTAGCAAGAAATAATTTATAAGACTATAACACTTAGGAATACTGACCTCCTGGAAAGTGTACTTATTGATGTGTTTACTGAAACCACAGCGAGAGATGCTACAGACAGAAATAGGCATTGAACAAGTCCTTTACACTTTTATACTCCTTACTTGAGGTAGCTTCACTTTTTGTTTCCACTTGAGAGACTGTAGCATGAGGCAGACAGGGAGAGAGCTGGAAAGTAGATCTAGCTAGTGCTAAATGAGCCGAGATCAGATGCTTTCAGAAGTAAACTTCCACAACTGCCAGCATGAGAATAAACTCGAGGTCAAGAGCTTCAAATCTCCTGCAGCTGAACTCTCCCCTGCTTTCTGCAAACCTCCTCACATTCCACATTTGCCAGCCTGGGCCTTGGGAAGGGTCTGCTCTGACAGACTCAGGTTCCAGGCACTGAACTTGGCCCAACTTGGTAGCTCCTTTATCTACCTTACGTTTGCATTCAGCCTCCTCCCTAGGCAAAGTGCTTCAGTCTTGATGCTGCCTATTTTAACAAGTATTTATTGAGCACATACCATGGTTAGTTACCAGGTTAGATGCTGTTGTCAGAGCCATAAATACAAATAAAACATTTTAAGGTACTTACAGTCTAATAGGGGAAGGAAACAAGAAAAGAATTGTCATAATGCAAGACAGGGGGAAAAAAAGTGCAAGTGGAGGACAAGAGAAAAATAAGTGATTTGTTCCACTGTGGTGTATCTGGCATTTCCTATGTGGTGACTGACTGAACTTTGACTGATCAAGAGGATTTTAATGGGAGCATGAAGGATGTTCCAAGCTGAAGAAATGGCAAAAGCTCCTGGTGAAATAAAGCACCCAGAAATTTACAGAAGTCCAGGCAGGGTGGAAAATAGTGAAAGGAATGGATAGATGTAGACAAGAGATTTATGGACTAAAGACAAAATACTTTGCTCAAGAGATAAGGAGCTAAATGTGTGACCAGAGCATGGTGGTGCCTGTAGAGTGATGAGTGTGGTGTCAAGTTCCACGATGGACATATTGAATTTGAGCTGAGGGCTTTCACTTTAAAAGGCTAGGGGGTAGTTGAAATTTTGGAAGTCATTTTCATAGAAATGGTGTTTGAATCAGGTGGATGGAATCAGAGCAGAAGTAGCCTTCTATTCATTGTTGCGCCCCAAACAACTAGAATAATTTCTGGTGCCTATGAAATATTAACTTAGTACTTGTAAGATAAATAAACACAATCTAAGTGGAGGAAGTAAGGGAATAGTTATTAAGGAAGGCTCATATTCATGGAAGCATGCTCAAAGGAAAAAAGGAAAAATTAATAGAAGAGATGTAAGGAGAATAAAATATCTCAGACACCAATGAAAGAGCAAATCTTAAGAAGGAGAAAATGTATTCACCCACTTATTTGGCAAATGTTTATTAACCCCTCCTCATGCCAGAAAGCATGCGTGTTGAGGACACCATAATAAACAAAACAAACAATGGCCCCATACAGCCTTCTGGGTAATAATTAGCAGTTCCCAATGTCCACAGCCCTGGGGATGTTCAGCGCGATGAGAATAAGCAAACCTTTAGCTGGCAATTAGTGCAATGCTCAATCCTTAGTCACCCAGAAAGAGTAGTCTCCTAGAGCAGTGGCAAAAATAAAAACCATGTGTCCCACATTTGTCTGTTTTTTCCATAAGATCTTGATGGTAGAAGCTGACCTCCTCTGTTGCTGCACTCACACAATATCTAGCAAACGCAGCTTAGCTGCGTCTATAAATCAGCAATAAGCAATTAGGAAACCAGAGTTTGGTAACAAAATGGTCCAGAGTGAACTCAAACATTAAGTGAGTCCATTCATTTGCTATCTATTAAAAAAATAGAAACATTCATTACCCTATAAGTTATATTGCTCAGGGTTTGGTTCAAAGAAACAGAAATTCTTTATGTTAGGCAAAGTTTTAGCAGGGAAGCAATGTCACTGTGTGTTACGTGGAAGAAAGGAATTATTGCAGGGACTGACCTCACACAGTTGTAGGACTGGTAAGGGACTCAACATAGGACTGTTGCCTCTGTGTGGCCATTGCAGCCCTGAACTTGCTGTAGGTCTGAGTCCTGCCAGGCAAGAGGACAGATGGATGTGTGATGGGGGACACCTGTGTCACTCTATCGCCACTCGCAATCTCAGTGGGGACGTGCAGAAACTGTCAGTGTCCTTTGCCACAAAGTTCTTCACACACATGACCTATGATTGGGGAGAAAGGAAGGGACCTGGAGGAGTGCAGACTCGGTGGCTGCCCCTAGCCAACAGGACCCCCAGCAGGCCAGCCCCAGCACTCAGGGGCAGCGGGAGCCATGGCTTCCACCAGCCCACACGCTGTGACAGCTGCTGCTTCACTGCAGCCTTCCAAATCTCACACCAATGTCTTCAGTAATTAGCCCTATATTCACCTGAACCTGAATCCATGAAGGAAAACATTTCTGGGAAAATAGCTCCAGCTGAGTTGATGCATGCCCAAGCCCTGGGTCCTTGCAGGTCTGTGTACTCCTTTTAACTATGCTTAACTTTCAAGAAAAAAAGCAGTGACGAAGTCATACCTCCATCTAACATCACACTCTTATCCAAACTCAAACATTGACCACCAGCCCTCAGAAAATACGAACTCCCTTCATTCACCTTTTGGGGGCCCTCGTTGTCTTTCCAGTTGAGTCTCTCTCCCTCTTTGATATTGTATAACTTAAAAACCAAGATATATATCATGGGAAGGGAGTGGAGCAGAGGAAAATAAAATGTGTATATGTATGCATTTGTATTAAAGAAGACATACTCGTCATATTATAGGCCTATTTACAGAAAGTAGTCATGTGGTCTGATACCTGTAACTTTCTTCTTCATCCTCCATCGCCTATTCCCTTTGCCTCCAATGGGAATTTCAACTCGAATATGTTCCTTCTTGCCCCTTTTGCTTAGAAGCAACCACAAATAAATCCAAATCAATCATCCCCAACAGCACACTATTCCTCCCTCCTCCCACCATCATCGTTTCTTCATCCAGTGGCATGAGGATTCCAGAGTCAGGAGGCAACTTCCACTGCCGGCTTCACGGAACCATTGCTATGTCCCCGGTGGAAATTTTCTACCTTTGGGAACTAAATCTTTTACACTAGCAGAATCCAGAATTCTGGAATAGGAACAAGAATTTCAGCACTAAAACTCTAGGGCTCGTAGTGAATGGAGATATTCCCATTTCCTCTCCTTAATTGACTCAACACATGAATCCTGCTACAGTAAAGAGAACACTGTATCTATTAGTTGCTGAGTCGAGGCATATACACAATTATGAAGACATTCTCGCAGCCATGCCAGGTGACCCCAGCCAGCTGGCACCCTAACTGCATCTTTACAAGACCGTTCTACTATTCTGTCTGGCCAGCTGCTTCAGGGTGTCGGGGAAATTGCTAAGACCAGTGAACTGCCAGAGCAGGAACCTATTTCCACACTTCATTGGCTATGAAGTGAGTCCATTGGTCAGAAGTAACACTGCACCGAATACCAGGAGCATGAATAAGGCATTTTGAAAACTCACAGATGGTGATCTTGGCAAAAGTGGCGAAGGCCAATCCAAAGTAAGCATAGACTCCAGAGAGTGAGTGTTGCCCCTTCCCCCACTGAAGCGGTCTGATGTGATCGATCTGCCAGCAGGGGCTGACGGATTCCCCGGGGAGCGGCGGTGTATTGAAAGCTATGTGCTGAGCTGACAGTAAAGGAATCAGCTAAGCTGTAGCCCACTCCCTTTATGCATGGAAGGCAGTCAGTATTGCTGAGCCATTGCCCTCTCTCGCTCTGCCACTATTGCCACTTTGTGTATCAGCCACTGAACAAGGACAAAGGCATTGGGAGAAAAAAGCACCCACACGATTTCATAGATCCCATCATCTTGTCCACTTGATTATTTAGCTCATGTTTACAAAGACTGCTCTTTGGTGAACGGTCTTATGGGACACCTTGCCTATTTGGAGAGGTTTACCTACGCACCCCTTCCTCAGGCTTCCTTGTCACTGGTTCCCAGTTGTGTGCCTTCCAAGTCATTGAAAATCTGGCCAAATCATTAGCCCTGTCTAGGACTCAGCACATCTGCTCCTCCAAGCCAACCGAGCACCCGTGTGCAACAGCAACAACAATCCCGTGTGGGGCCTTTACTTTCACTACGGTCTTTAAAGGTCACCTACAAGTGGGCGTGGTGCTGTCACCATCCACACTCAGGTGATGCCATCCCATGGCACAGAACCCTCTGAAAACTAGGCCCACATTTTCCAGCCAGTTTAAGTAGAAGGAGAAGTTTTACTCAACACTATAAAATGGCTTGCCAAAAAAGTGGGAAGTTGAAAAGACGGACTCAAGGGTTGAGCTTCCTAGAATGACTCCTAAAAGCCATAACACAGAATCAGGCCACCAAAGAAGCTACTGCCCCTACGATGACCGAGACACTATAAAATCAGGGAGCCTCCTGCTGAAATTGGAGGCCATAACTCTAGCTATTGGAAGCAGAAGCAAGCCACCTCTGCCACAATCCACTCCAGCAAAAGGGATCTTCTGTCTGCTGTTTCTCCACAGCCATAAAACCAGACACAGGCACGGAGGCCTCTACCACACCTGCTACAGAAAATGACAGGCCCCC
This sequence comes from Cuniculus paca, assembly GCA_004365215.1. Taxonomy (NCBI): domain Eukaryota; kingdom Metazoa; phylum Chordata; class Mammalia; order Rodentia; family Cuniculidae; genus Cuniculus; species Cuniculus paca. The sequence goes on along the minus strand of RJWT010005208.1, from coordinate 14,751 downwards.
AGGGCCTCCACTTACCAAGAAAGAAACGGAGATGTGAGGTGGTTTCAGAATATTTCATTTTCCAGATCTCATCTAGGTACCTCTACTTAGCTGAGCCTGAGTCGCCAGGACCCTGGCTGTGAAATAGAGGTGTGTTGTGTGGCAGGGGTGGGGGGGAGTGTACCTGGAATCGAACTCAGGTCCTTGTGCTTGCCAGGTAGGCACTCATGCCACTGAGCTAGATCCCCAGCCTCTAAGAAATACAATTTTTAACCTCTGAAATTCTATAGAACGAGAAGGGACACATGAACAAGGCAGGGAGTCATGTTATCCGAGCAGTTTACACCAGAGCGGTGTTTTCAAAGTGAGGTAACATGAATGTGTTTAAGGCAAAGGAGGAGCCGAAGGAAGGAGAAAGAGATTTGACACACAAAAGAAAGAAAACTGATAACACAAAACATAAAACTGGAAGAAAAGACTGGGGTTAACAGAAAGGTGAAAGGTTAAATCTTATAAAGGAAGAGGAGAGCTTGTATCTCCAGAATAACAAAGAAGGTGTCACAGAACTCTTGAAGTGAAAGAAAGAGTTCTGGGGTCGACCTCAACATTTTCTGTGAAGAAAAAGCCAAGTCACCGACCACCAATGAAGTGGGGAGGCTGGAAAATGAGTCAAGAGTGTGCCACAGACAGGGGAGAGGAGAGCGCCCTGAGAGCTCAAGTAATACGGGGTTAATCTGATAAGTAAAAACCAAACTCCTAGGAGTTCTGCCAGCCTCCCTTGTTAACTAATGAGGTTGGAAGGATTCCTACTCCAGAGATGACCGTCCTAATCTTGCAGGGCTCTTCTCAGCACCTTTCTCTTTCCCCATGTCTAAGGGATTGAGCAACCCTTCAATCTCAGCTTTAAGGACAATAAATGATACAGTACAGGAAAAACATATGTAGTAAGACCACTCAGGGCCAAATAGAAAATATCAGGAATCCTGGCAAGTGAACGATGAAATGTAGGATCAAGATTCAATGTTATCTTCCCCATACAATTTTATTTGCAACACCTCCCTTCTATCCCCAACCCATATCCCTCAGCAATGAGGCTAGCATCAGAGAAAGTAGGAGTGAATAGATACCAAATTTAGGAACCACAGTGGAGAAAAGAATAGTGGGGTGTCTTGTACTTTGATTCTGTTAAGTCTTACACAAAGCAACGTAACTCTAGGGATTCAAGGGAAGTCTTATTTCCAGAAATGACCATTCAAGAAGTTGCCTCCTACAACCAATTTCAGGTTAGGGGCTCCCCACCCTCTGCACCCCCAGAACACCATATGCATGCTCCCAGAACAACTCTGCTGTATTTTAACGGTGAGTTGATTAATCAGTCTTTTCCTCCCTAGCCTGTGAACTCCTGAAAGAAAGGGTTTTAATGCAAGGCCTGGCAAAAAAGTAAATGTCTCATTCTTTTACCAAAATAAGAGAAAATCTCTTGTAACATGAATGCCAAGAGACCTGACTCTAAGGCTACAGATACGTTCTTCATGTATGAAGTCACCATAAGTGGGTATTTAGATGGATAGAGTTAAAATGTTTAGTGGACAAGAAGGAAAAGAGAATAGCTGTAGATCTCTAAAATATATACAAGACTTTACTTTTTTAATTGCCTGAGAAGATGCATCTAAGACCCTTTTGGAGTTAGACTTTAATACTCTAATGAGAGCTGTTTACGTTTGTCTTGTGCACTGCACTCTGCCCAGTGCTTGGAATGGTTCCCAGGCCCATGGTAGACACATGAGAAATACTGAATTGAATGTATAAATGAAGCAATTGTTCTAAAGCACTTCATGATCATTTCACCATGTTCTTTGCTCTCTCCAGCCTTCACCAGCCTAGTTCATCCTAGTCATGAGGAGTGTTAGTTAAAACACAGATTTCTGAGCCCCACATCCACCATATCAGTAGACTTTTCCAGAGAGAGAGAACCTGCAGAAGACAAACCAATTTTAAAGATTTGGCTCATCTGATTGTAGGGGCTGGCAAGTCCATAATCCATATGGCAAGTTTGGAGATAAAAACTGAAGAAACTATTGACTCCAATGGGTATGCCAGGCAGACAGGAGTTCCCTCTATGTTGCATTTCTTCTTGTCCCAAAACCTTAGTCTTTGTTCCAATGGACCTTATCCATATGATTGGATAAAACACATCCACATCATGGAGGGAAATCTCTCTACTCACAGTCTAACAATTCAAACATTAAACACATCTAAAACCACCATCACAACATCTATAGAAAGTCTCCAACTTACAATGTTCACAATGAATTGTCCAATTTATGATCTTTCTACTATAGGGTTGTACAAAAGCAGTTGCATTTACTAGAAACCACATTTTGAATTATCTTTTCTCAGGCTAGCAGTACACACAGTGTGTTAGCTGGCATTCTCTCACTATAGGAAAACACCTAAGATAATCAACTTACAAAGAGAAAAGGGTTGTTTTGGCTCACAGTTTTGAAGGTTGTGGTACATGATCAATGGACCTTGTTGTTTTAGGCCATAGTGATGCAGTGCATCACATCAGGAGCATACAGTGGTAAGACTTCTCACTTCACAGCCAAGATGCAAAAGGAAGGACAGGAATGGGGCCAGGATCCCACAATCCCCTTCAAGGCTGTGCCCCTAGTGACTTAACTTCCTCTCATTAGGCCCTGCCCCTAAAGATTCTAACACTGCCTAGCAGTGCCACCCTGGGAACTGAGCCTTTAGCATACAAATCTTTGAGGACATTTAACATTCAAACTGCAGCACAGAACAATTGTCTCCACAAAGTTGGGTAGAGGCAAGGAATTATACCCACCCAATCATGAGGTAAATCACTGATACTTTATACTATGTCCCTAAGTGATGATGTTTGGTAAGTCAGGAGCACATAATGCTCCTCCAACTTCTGACAGATTTATTGGGACGTAACTCCAGCATACTTTGAAGAGTATCCATACATTGGTATTTGACCAAACAACTGGCATCTTGGCCTTGACAAGTCAAAACCTAAAATTAACCATCACTCATCATGAAAATCACCTAGAAAGTCTTTTAAAATGCAGTTCTTGGTGGGGAAGTGGGGCCCAGGGATCTGCATTTTTAACCAACACCACAGGTGTTTTGATTCTAGCTCAAGCAATCCATGGAATTACAGGCAGAGAAAGAGCAGTTTACATGCTCCCTGGGTGGTCTTTGAAGCACATAGGACCCACGTTCTCAAACTCGAAGGCTGAAGTGTAGAGTGCAATCAATACAGCATCACAATAAGGTGAGCACTGCAGGAAATAAGATGCAATCAGAAAAGTAGAAAAAACACAAGCTCTTCAGACCCTGACCCTGACCATCAGCGAAGCCACCATCCCATGTCCCTTCACCCTTTCTCTTCCATGTCCACTTCCTCAGCCCCAGGTCACGTCCCAACTTGCTGCAATCCAGCTTCTACCTCCAGCATTCTTTGGAGATTTCTTGGGCTGGCGTTACTAATGGTCCCCTTGTTGTAAAATCCAGGGTGCTTGTTCCAGGGTCTTTTTCCCCTGTCTCTCTCATGCTTCCCTCAACTCCCAATCTTCCACTGCGGGTCAGGCCCCTCTGTCTGCTGAGTCTTCTCAGGACCCTCAGCTGAGTGGAGCCACCCTCTGAGCCAGGTTGTCACCCTCATGGCCTCCTGCTCTTGTCACCACCATCCCTTCCAGACTTGGCATCACCACTCTCATGTTAAGAATCAATCTTCCTCCACAGGTTAGAGACTGCGTGTCATTAACCTTAGCATGTACAGTGCCCACCAGGGCAGTGATCAGCATACAATAATATTCGATGAATACTTATTAATGAAGGAATAAATGCATGAATGTTTGAATGAATCAAGAATTAAGGAATCTTTAAGTGTGTTAGGAATAACACCGTCCAAAATTCTCCCCAAAGGTTTTTGTTCCAAACCATTGACTTTATCCAGGAAGCCACCTTACATAATACAAATTAAATCAGACTTGGGGGGAAAGTATGTACTTGTCTCCTTCTCTCACTGGACATTTATAGGAGTTTGGATTAATAGCGTCCTTTGGCATTTATTGGGGTTTTTAAAAGAAACCACCCTGAAATGTTTTACAGCTCCAGTTGCACAACGGCAGAATAATTCATTGCAGTTGAAAGAAAGGAAAACTGCTCTAGCAAGACAGTCCAGAGATTCAGGGCATCAGAAATTTCCTACCAGAATAATAAGCAAGAATGCGATGAGCCTGTCCTTTGAGGGCTGTTAGGAAGTCATTCACTGGCACCGTCACATAGAAGCAGCGATGCAGATACCTGCACTGTCGCTTCCCCCTCTTCCTTGTATCCACCCTGCCCATGCAGAGAAGTGGAATGGGAAGAAAGCAGTGAAGCTGGAGGAAGTGGCCTCAGGCATGACTGTCTCTGAGTTGGTGAGAAGGAGAAAAAAGGGAGAAAATCAGGCTTTCGTAGCAGGGAAAGACAGTAGGTCCTTGTAGCCAGCACACAGGACAAAGACTGCCCTCCTACATGGTCACTCACATATTGCAGTCACTCCTTAGCCCCTACTCATTGCACACATGTGCATCTGGATGACACACACACATATATGCAAGGCACAATATAATCAAATTTTTCTTGCAGAAATTGTAGCACATACAGCATCTTTCCAAGCCTGGGTTCAAAGATGGCACCTGGAAAGATCCACCTATTTCCCATTCTTACAATGGCACCTGGATTTCTGGTCACTAATGTAGAATTTCAACCCTTTGCAATGGCTGAAGGCACTTGGTAGTAGGACCAGCTGCTCATCCCAAAATATCCAAGCATTTTTCCTCTTCATTAAGCTCCTAGAATCCTAAGGCAGATTCCCTCCTGCATCTTTTCTCGTGTATCTAGAAACCTCTGAACTGGTTGAATGTCTGCCTCTTAGTTCCAAAGAATTTCTAGGCCTCCTCCCTAAGTCCCTTTCCAACACACAGAGAACAGACATGGAGTGCCCATGCCCAGCTCCTCGGTGAGGAGGAGCCTCACTCATCCCCTCCTCCACTCTCCTCCTCCCTCCACACCTTCTCTCTTGCTTGCTTCTCTGTCTCTGTCTCTGTCTCTGTCTCTGTCTCTGTCTCTGTCTCTCTCTCTCTCTCTCTGGACCAAATATTATAAAGGACAGAAACAGAGATCTTTAGCACCCCCAAAGAACAATGAAAAGGAAAAATATAATTCTATAGCTCCTTTTTCCCTGACTCAAGTGTCTTGCCTCATGCATCCTGTAACAATCCTCCAAAAGGGCAATGATGTGAATGAAAACTATTCCACAGATACACACATCATGAAATTTCCAGGCAAATGTTATGAGATACAGTCAAGAGGATAATTTCAAATATCTCAAATTAGTGCCTCACTGGCTTTAGGAATAATGATTCATTTCTCAGATTCACAGCAACTTCTAAAACTGATGACCTAGATTTAAAAGGATCTCACTGGGTATAGTGGCACATACCTATTACCCTAGCACTCGAGAAGCACCCTGGGCTGCAGAGAGAGTTCAAGGACAATCTGAACTGCATAGCAAGACTCTGTCTTAAAATAAATAAATAAATAAATAAATAAATAAATAAATATCTCTTCATAGGACTAAACAAATAAATAACAAACTGCTCTTTTCTGTGAGAAATATTTAAAAGTGGTTTGTGATTTTTCTACTAGAGCTATGAGTATTCTGACTTTCTGGATGGTTTCCTCATTAACAATAACTAACATTTCTGAGCATCTCTATGCAGAGCACTGTCCCCTCTGCTTTTTATTGGGTATCTGTCATAATAATAAGAACATTTCAACTCAGTCCTAGCACAAGAAAATTCTAATATTCACAGTTATGGAGTTTTGTCTCCAACACCTCTGAGCTCCTAAAAGCCAGTGCTTAAGACAATTACAGTAACCACCCGGTGGTCCTGGAACACTTGTTGAGCTGTGTGTGGCTGCAATGGGAAACAGCACGACACCGGCTGTTGTCAGAGTTGGGCACCCTGTCTGGAAAGGGTCTGTCGCGGTTGTCGCTTTGCCAGTGGTGCATGCACCAGGCTGGCTGAAACCTCAGGTCTACCGAAAGCAGCTGGCTGGGCACTCAGTCCCAGAAATGGAACTGCTTGCCTAATTTATCTTCCAAAGTCACCGCCTTCCCTCAGGACTTTTAGGAGCAGAGAGTGGGGAGATTCAGAGGTCTGAGAGTTCAGAGAGGGTCCCAGCACCCTGACTTCTGGCAGGTCTTCATGCCCTGATTGCCTGCAGTCCAGATGGTGCTGGATCAGTGATGAGTGCTAGGAAACCACTTAGTGTTATTGCAACTTCTCCACTGCACTGTTTCCTTGGGGCAACGTATACATTACCTCTGTCACATACATCTGCACGAGGAACTTTCTGGATGCAATTACCCCTTGCAACTAATAAAATAAGATGTAATTACAGATGTCCTGTTAACAGTGTCACTTTACATCTGGGATGATATGTGTGTGGCTGTCTGGAATTCCAGATCTGAGTGCTGTTTGTTACTTCAACCCACACGTGTTATTTCTGGAGGTGACACTGCTCATGGTGAGAGCTGTCAGAGGCGGCACAGTGCCACTCCTTGAGAGCCCTCCCTGTCCTTTGGGGGCTCTAAGCTCTTAGGTTCCAAGCTCAGGTGCCCTAAACCCTCTCCCCTACAGTGGTTATAATAATAGTAGTTATCTCATACAGTGCTGTGAAAATTAACTGGAACAATTAAAAGTGTAGAAGTGTTTATCATAGTATATGGCACAAGCTAAAAAGTCAGTTGTCAAAATAACGTGTTTCTGATTTTTGTAAGCTGACAAAAATATCAAATAGCAGCTAAATTGTCTGAATCCCACTTCAGAGGTAGATTTATAGAAATGAAGGTAGGTAGGGGTGAGAGAATGGGCTACAGGGGTAGTGACAAAATCAAAGGTTGTAGTTTTCTATTTTCTTTCCCTGGAATACACGTAAGGCAGCACTCTGCAGCCTGACAGATGATGACAAGTCTGAGGAGAGGGGCCGTGAATCAGGAGCATTGGGGGACTCGAGGGGCAAGACATGCAGACTGAGGTTTTGTCCAATGTGACAGCCTAGCTTGGCCAAATATAAGTTCATTCAGATTTTTTTGGAAATGCTAAGTGTCCACTACATACCATAAACACTGTGAAAGTTGCCCAGTATACAGAGATTTTAAAAGCACACACAGAGAGCTCCTGAGATTGAGGAAAGCACCATCTCCTAATGGGTGAGCCAAGACAGGCATTAACAAATGGACCCTGAGATTGCAGAAGTTCAGGATAAGAAAGATTACTTTTTCACTTGGGTTTGTAGAGTGGGAGGTAGAAGGGAAGATCTGCTCCACGCATGACTGAGTACCCCAGGCTGACAGATGCCCCACATCTCAACTCTTCTCAAATTACTACAACAGTGGGAGGAAAGAAATGGACGGTTTCACATGGATCCTTAAATGCTTGAGTCTGATGATGTCGAACGTCTCTTCTGCTCCAAATTTTAAGGGAATTTGTTTTTAGAAATTCAACTTCCTAAATCAGGTCTTACTGAAAACAAAGATGCTTATAGGTTATAGAATGTCCCTCATATTTCTTGGCCTTTTGTACCTAACTAGGCTATATTGTGATTAACTGTTGAAAGGGAGATACTTTGGGTTGTTTAGATAAGCTGCAACTAAGGAAATAACAAAGCTTGGCTGAACCAGGCAATGTCTTCCACAGAGACTGTATTAGTCAGCTGCCCATTACTATAACAAAATACTTGAGACAACCAATTGAAAAATAAGAAAGGTTTATTTCTTCATGACTTACCATTTTGGAGGTTTCTGTCCATGTCCTTCGGCCCCATTGTTTTTGGGCCTGAGGGTGAGGAAGTGCACCAGTAAGGAGCGTAATGGAGCAAAGCTATTCCCCTAACGTGGTCTGATGCAAAGTGTGAAAGAAAAATGGTCTGGATTCTCAATATCACTGCAAAGGCATAGCTCCAATGACCTAACCTCCTCTTTCTAGGCCCTACAACACAAAGATTCCACCAACTCCCAGCAACACCATGGACGAGAGACTGAGCCTGTAACAAATGAGCATTCAGGGTTACATTCCAGAGCCAAGCTAGAGCACAGGATCACAGGACAAAGTATCAAGGACAAAAATGAAATAACACTCAGTGTCACAGAAACCCTAACCACATATCATAACCTTTCTCCATAATTTCTTTTGAGTTCCACACTAACTTTTTTTATAGACCATTCATTAAAAAATGTATAATTCTCTCCTGGTTGGAAGATTTGGATGAATATTTCCTTTCTTCTTTTACCTATTCCTCATTGGATTTTAAAAAAGTTTTTTCTACAGTTAGCGTGTATGATATCTGTAAACAGATAAAATAAGAATTATTTCTTTAATGGTGATAAGCCATTAAAAAAGAAAGAATTGTATTTAAAAATTAAAAATGAGCACATAAGTTAACCTTTTTCCATTTTTCATCTAATATAAATGGCATGTAATAAGCTGATAAATCTTATTAGGTTCAATCCCCAGGACTAGCAAAATAAAAAGCTAAAGTAAGATATCATCTCATCCCAGTACGAATGGCTGTTCTCAAAACATGAAAAATAACAAATACTGGCTAAGAAATAAGGAGAAAGAAACTCTCATACACTGTTGATGGGAATGTAAACTAATCAGCCCCTATGGAGAATGATATTGTGGTTCCTCAGCAAACTAGAATTCTAATTACCATGGTCCAGTTATCTCAGTCCTGGGGTTAACATCCAAAGGGAAGGAAATCAGCATTCAAAGAGATGTTTGCATGTCCATGTTTATTAGGGTTCTATGTGCAATGTCTTAGCTCTTGTGGAATCAGCCCAGGTCCCCATTAATGGATGAAATGGATAAAGAAAAAGTGGTACTTTCATCCAGTAGTGTGAGTCTCCCAGAGAGAAGAATGAAATGCTGTCATTTACAGAAAAGTGGATAGAAATTGAGGACATTACTCGGGATGAAATAAGCCAGACACAGGAAGACAACTCCCATGTGTTCTCTCTCTCATGTAGAAGTTAAATTTGAATGTAGAACAGCACTCAGTAGAGGTTGGGAAGGGGCATAGGGCAGGGTGGACAGAGGGAGGCTGGATTTGATCAGTGCTGAATGTTGCACTAAACCTCATTAATGAGTACAATTAACACATGTTAAAAAATTTTTTAAAAATAATTGTGGTCAGATCTGTCAGGACTAAGAGGAAAAGTCCAAGATTTCTCAGGTGTTTAGATAAAACCCTGAATCTGGTTAGTAGTTATAAAAGTCTTCCTAAGAGCACCTCCTCTACACTATCTTACATGAAATAAGTGAAGATGGGAAAATTCAGCTGAGCGTGATTACTAGTTCTACTTGCTGTAATGACACCTAATGATCAGGGTATGTGGTGAAGCCTGAATTGTTTCAGTCACCATGTGAACAGAAACAATCACAAAAAGATTCTCTCCCAAACCATCTGATCTGCTCAGGCTGAGATATTAAATTGGCCAATTTCTCTCAAATATTATTTTTTTCAGTGGAGTGGGAACTCAGAAAGGATTTTTTTGGGCCAAAGTAATACATTCCTTTTCCCTCTTGATAAATTTAGACAAGATGGGATATGCAGAACAGGAGAAGGACTCTGGGACCAGGCTGGAATGCAAATTGGCTCCTTCGGTCTTGACCTGGGAAGAAAATTCCCGAGCATGGAAACCCGAAGATGTGGCAATTCACTTGGGAAGCACAGCTCTGTAATAGAAGAAGCTAGAAAAGAAAATAATAAAAAGCCTAATGAGTTACTCAGGAATGAGGAATACTGAACAGTGAGTAGAAATTCAGAGAATCTAAACCAAGGTGGACAGAAAACATATTTTATCCATTTCCTTTTAAAAGATCATTTTTTGAAAGATCCAGCTATCTGTACAAGGTACTCAATATGGAGATGCATTTACAGCTTTGTGTTAGAGTTTCGCCATCATTCTTATCCCATGAACTGGCCTCCACCTTCTTGTAATGTGCCAACCAGTTTTAGGAAACAGAAGGGGGTGGGTCCACTCATGCTGGTTCAGGTAGTTTTCTCTCTTAGAAAGTCTTAGCTGGCTTTTAGAAAGGAGGTATATAAAAATTAGGCTTTTCTCCCTCATCCATGAATTTAATTTTACTTCAAAGTAAGTGGCCCTTGACCTCCACTTTATGAGTACTTCAGCTCAAAGCCAGCTGAATGTGCAGTCTTTCCGCATGGCACAGCAAAGAGCCCCATCTTGTGTTTGTAAAAAGTTAATTTCAATGAGGAAAAATAAGATTAAAAATCACACCATACAAAGTGTGCTGTGTGTAGGCAAGGAAAGGAATTGTGGAGGTGGTGGGCAGGAGAAATCTATTTGTCAGTTGCTTTAACAAAATGTCAGACTTAAGATTTCTAAAATGCTTTTTGATAAGATTTGACCCATGGTGCAGGAAGGAGGGAAAACTCTTGTTTGTGATTTGTAAGACTGCTCAAGCCATCTGCATACAAGCCAATAAATTAAACAGAAGCCCACCAAAGTCTGCAGACTTGGTGCTCTAAGGAAAAAAGTAACTTTCGTTAGGCCCTAAGTAACAGCTACCCCACTTACATGATGTGTCTCAATCCCCATAACATCGAAAGCTCAGTGTTATTCCTTGCATCACACCCCAGACGACTAAGACTCAAAGACTGAGCCCTCTGTCTAAGTTTAACCAGCTGCAGAGCTGAGCAAGAGCCAGATTTTTCTTTTCTGATGTTTGTCAGACTACATTGCCCAGGCTGACAAATTCCTGAGTTCAAGAGACCCTCCTGCCTCAGCCTCTTACAGAACTCAGATTATAGACACATGCCAGCACGTACAAGTCTTGAGCCGAATTTTGAACACAAATTGGTAAGATTTCAGAGACCAGGCCATTAATTCACAAGACATCTTGGTCCTCAAATAAACGAAAAAGAGAACATGCTTGATAGTCTTTCTTCTTTGTTCCTATTTATTTCTGTAAGTCAGTTTCCCATCACTGGGATAAAATACTTCACATCTGAAATTTAAAGGAGAAAAGGTTTGTTTTAGTTCATGATTTCAGAGGGTTCAGTCCATGCACTATGGATCGTCTCCAAGGCAGAACCAGCACGGTGGAATGGCATAGCGGAGGAAAGCTGCTCCTCCAGGAAGCCAGAGAGAACAAGAAAAATCCAGGACAAGAGTGCAAGTAGTGTGCACCTCATGACCAATCTCTTCTGATTAGGCCACACCTCCTTATAGCACATCCAGTTATGAACCCATCTGTGGATTAGTCCACTCTCCCCATGACCCAATCACCTTCCAAAAACCCCACCTCTGAACGCATGAGATTTTTGGAGAACATTTTCTATCTAAACCATAGCAGCCCACTTTACCTGCTAGAGCAACAATCCAGGGAGAAATGGATTTAAACTCCTTCCCATTCCCATGGGCTAAAATAAACTCTGCAGCATCTACAAATTGTAAATACTATATGAGGATAGGATAACTATATTACATAATTGCATTTCTCCTGCATGAAGCAAACATGCCCAAGTTAGCATGAGTTTTTATTTGACTTAATATATTCAATGGTGTTCACAAAAGCTCTTTGAGATTTATTTTTTCAAAAATGCAATATTGTTAAAAATAATATGTATCCACAAATGACTCTAGTTAATTTTTCTTTATGGCCAAGTAGTACTCCATTGTGTATGGATACTATATTTCTTTATCCATTCATCTGTTGATGGACATGTAGCCTGCCTCCAAGATTTAGCTACTATGAATTGTTCAACTATAAATGTGAGTATGCATGTATCATTACATGGACATAACATACCTTAATTCTTTTTCACACCTTTCCCTCCACTCCCTCCCCTTCCCTCTATATCTTGATTCCCTTTCCATTTGAAAAAGATCTGTCTCTCTATTTCCTATTATCTAGCTTTTATCTTTCTCTTTATTTATATTTTGGGGATGTTATGTAAGAGAAACTATATGATAGCTAAGCGTGTGTGTCTGGTTCATTTTACCGAACATTATGGTTTCAAGGTTTACCATAGAATGCAAACATGTACTAATTAAAAGTAAGAATAGTTTATGTTTTTTAACACTTTTTTCCTCCTAGAAATTTTACTCACTTAATCTTCCTAACAAACCAAGAAGTCGATCAGGTACTCAAAGTATGTGGTTGTATACTGCACCGTATTGAATTGCTGTTATAATATGAGCAAGGTATGGCCTCACCAGATGCATGTTAATAAATACCTAACTAGCATACTAACTGCTTGAGTGCACAGGGTTCTACTAAGGGCTTGAAACAGATTATTTAACACACAAGAAGCTTTCAATTCGCTACTTACAATGTGGAATAGCGACTGAGCTGATTTCCATTCCTCTCCCTAAAAATGGATTCTTCATATTTATTTTCATTCTTAAAGTCATCTAAAATGTTTTTGTTTCATTGAAGGTCTATTGAGCATTAGAAACAGTGCTAGACATCACCCAGGCCTCAGAAACAGAGAACCCCATCAGGACCAACAGTTGGACAAAGAAAACAATGCAAGACCACCAAAAACTAATCCACAAAAATGTCACATATTAGTAGACATGAATTCTCGGCTGCACATAGGCATCACTTGACAAGCTTTAAATACTACAAACAACTAGATCAGAGCCCGAGAGGTTTTGACTTAATTGGTCCAGGACAAAGCATGGGCATTGGAATTTTTGAAAGCCCCCAAGTGACTCTGCCGTGCAGCCGAGACCCAGAGGCTGTGCTCTGTGAGAACACTGGAGCGCCCACAGGGACCGCGACAAGTGTGAGTGGTTGGTACACGGGAAGGAACAGATTGCTTCACTGCTTTCATGCAACCAGTCTTTGCATGAGGTAGCGTCCATCTAGGGCCATGAAGCGTAAGGAGTTTTGAATCACTGGAAGTGGAGAATAGAGAAAGAGTGTCAGAGCTTTATGCCATGAACGGAACAAAGATGCGGAACAGAACAAGGAGCACTTCCGGGACCGCCCATGTGAACCGAGCCAAGTCTCGCGGGGCATATGGGGAAAAACAGGTCAAACCTCAGTGTGAGGCGGAGGCTAGGGACAGAGGTCCTAAAGACCAATGGAAACACTGATGGGGTCTGAGCAGAAACAGGATGTGATCCAGTAACTGTAACTTTGCACTGGCAAATGGAGGAAAATCTTCCAGGGAAAGCACTGTGTGGACTGACAGGGAGGGCCGGAGAGGGGGATCAGCGAGGCCCAGCAGGCAGGCATAGAGATGAGGAAGGCAGAGGCCAGAAGTCTCCACCAGAATTGCGACGGGGGCGAAGTAAAGATCGTAGGCGCATGGTAATGGGGGGAGTGACAGGGCTTAATTGGATGGTCAGAAGCAGGAGTGAAAGGGATCCAAGATGATCCTAAGACTTTGTGCTTGGTGGTATAATTCACAAAAAATGGGACAGGTTTCAGGGAATGGGTGATGAACTTATTTTATGCACATTTGGCCGCAGCTGCTGTCATACCATCAAGAGGGAAATGTCCAGGGACAAGTCTGTAGTCGGGGCTGGCATGCAGCAGAGTATTCCAAGGTAAAGCAGAGAGCTCAGTGTCACCGTGTCATAATCACGGGTCATTAGAGAAGGCCATACATAAGTGAGCTCGCTGGGGAACATAAAGAAATCTTTTTTGCTTATGCTCAAGGGGGGTTGAGAAAGAGGCAGGGACAGCCCAACTCAGCAAGGAGCAAGAGCCGTGTTACAGGAATCAGCGAAGAAAAGATTCCAAGGCATGGGATAGTCTATAATGGCCAGTGTTGCAGAAAATACTCACATATGAAGCCAGAAGAAAAAGATTTTGGATCACTGGAGCCAAGGGAAAGAAGCCCTGTGAATGCCCATCTGCATAACAGGTAGAGTCAACAGGGGGCCTTTCCAGGCCAGACAGGAAGAGGAAGCCGAGGAGGATATAGGGTTACTGAGCAGACAGGGTGAAATACCACCAAGGGGAAGATGGCGTGATTTCCCCAGAACTTGTTTTTTTGTTTTTGTTTTTGTTTTTGTTTTTTTCCTCCCTAGGAAATAAAGTAGGAATAATAGAAGGACAGCTCAAGAACAGTGGAAAAAAGCAAAATGAGACAATCTGAAAGCCTGATGACCTAGATTCTCTTAGCAAAGCAGAAACTAAGGGTGCTTTCATTCAAAAGTTGGGAACAAGAACATGACGCAGAGGGAAGGGGTTCTGGCTCAGGGCAGAGTGTTTGTCTACCATGCATAAAGCTCTGGGTCCCATCCCCAGCACCAAAGAAAAAGAGAACATGACCTAGAAGAGGTGAAAAAACAGTTGCAGTAGGCAGGGAAGGGTTGGGGTTCAAGCTATGTGCAACTTAATGGAGACTTCACTGACTCAATGTAGCCCTCACAGCCCACCCTGAAATAATCAAGAGACCTAGATGTGACCAGATTTAAATTTATCTCTTTATAAGTGTTACCACCCAGAAATAATCTGAGTTTGCAAATTCCTATTTGTGGCATGATTCTCGCTTCCTCACCCAAGTCTTCAACCAATAAGACTTTCACATCTCTGATTTAAGGTGCCAGGATTTCTTTACAAGTCTGCAAACCTCAGAACCAACCCAGTCCAACCCACTCTGCAGATCAACTTCTCTCCTATTGTCTTTGCTTGTAAGTCA
>RJWT010005207.1:0-31474 GCA_004365215.1 Cuniculus paca | reverse complement strand
CTTTCATTAAAATGATACTTATTCTAGGCACACCTCTTTTGATCATTAACAAGCAATTTGGCGCTTTTCATGTAAATACTTCCATAACAACCATGTTAAATACAGGATCGTGTTTTAGTATTTGACCTCCTTTTTACTCTTGGGGAGTTAAAGATGACATTCTGTGTTAGGAAGAGAAGCCTGTGCAATAGGTAAAGGAGACAGATGGCTTTAAAGAGGAACACACACACACACACACACACACACACACACACACCCTGTTAGTGGACAAAGAAAATGGCTGATGTGTGGATATGTACAGGATGATCTTCTTTCCATCATACTTCTCACAAGAAAGCTCACCTGAGCAGTTTCATCTGAGAAAAGATTCGGGAAAGGAGAATGAGTTTCCAAAGGAAAGTGTGAGAAGCACCTCAGGCTTGAATGATTTAACATCCAGTTAAAGACTTGGTATCTGAGAAGCTGTATCTAGAAGTGGAGAGATGAAACAAGAGGCCTAGGAAAGTTTTCCTGTCTCATGTCCTCAGGGTTTACCAAGATGACCTTACATGTAGATGCTGTTTTTTGAAGCTGACATAGTTAGGAAATCTTTTTAAAGATCTAATTGCTACAGTAAGGCTGACTCATAGCCCTTTGCACCTTCTCCTATTGTGTAGTCCATCCCATGCCATGTTAGAAATTTTCTGTAATCTAAGCCTATTTAGTCTGTTTTCTCTCACTTTGTAAACACCCTTTTTCCATAGTTGCAAATGTCTCCGCTATTATTTGTTTCATTTTGTAAATTGCACAAGGGCTAGAATAAACAGTGTCCTCACACACGCACACTCGTCCACTGCCACAGAGGAATTATCTCCAGCCAGAGATACATTCAAGAGGGGATCTTCTATGTTTTCTTTCCTTTTTTTTTTTTTTTTTTTTTGGTCTTTTTGAGACAGGGTTTCACTATGCAGTTGAGGTTGGCCTTGGGCTCACTTTGTAGCCTAGGCTGGTCTCAAACTCACAATGATTCTCCTGCCTCAGCCTCCGGAATGCTGGGATTACAGGCGTGCACCACCATGCCCGACTTTTTCTATGTTTTCTTATAGAGCCAGAATTCCAAGTGCAAGGTTCTTTCTTCTTTCCATTTTTATGAGGATCGGAAAGTTAATTTTCACATTGCGAGGGTGATTGGTAACTAAGTGGCTTGCAAATAAACAAAGTTATTGTCTGATCTCCCAAAATATTTAGATGCTGTATCAATGACTGCAGTGTTGGACCTCGTCTTATTTCTCCTTTAATTCCTAACGTTTAGCCACAATTAGATGAACAAACGAGTGAATAAATGAATGCTGTGTAGATAAAAAGTGTGACCCTTGGTGAGAAGCATGAGATGCCCACAGGCTTACGGTCTTATTCAGAACTTGGGAAGGTGGCAAGGGGGTGACACATGGAATTTTCCAGAACACAGCCAGGAAGAGCTATGTGAGAGAAAGGACCATTTGACCTGAAACATGACCATCAGGTAAAAAAACACTTGGCTCTCCTTTGTTTTATTCGCCTCTGTGCTCTAATGTCGAAGAACCTGTCCTATCTAGATCTGCATGTGGTCAGAGTTAACTGAAAATCCATACCCTGCCTCTGCCCCCTAAAAAAAAACTGGGTCATGTATCTCCTGAATATTTAATATCATGTCCTACATTTTATGCCTCGAGAGAAATTGTTACTCATTTGTAGATGTCATCCAGGCCACAGATAGGCCATCATTCACTGAAGATTCATTGTCCATAGTTACATTTGACTTTGAGCACTCTTCGTATTCTTTGTACCTCTGCTTCTTCTGTTATGCATTTTTTATTCATTTACTCATTCAGTATTTTCTATGAACTAGGGATTCTTTTGACTACTCAGACTTGAAAATGAATATGACATAGACTCTTTTAAGGTGTAGCCCTCAATCCCATTGGAAATTTATATGGTAAATGATAGTTTCTACCTTGCCTTCCCTTTTTGTATCACCAACAACTTCTACTACTACCATATTTTTACCTTTCTTTTGCCTTCCCTTTACCAGATTGCTAGTATTTTTATTGTGTAAAAACACATAATATGTAATTTACCATCTTAACCCTTTTTAAATGTACAATAGGAGGTATACATACTGTTGTGTGACACATCCCCAGAAAGTTTTCATCTTATAAAACTGAAGCCATATAATCATTGAACAACAACTGTTTCTCCCCTCCTTCCTCAGTCCCTGGTAATCATGTTCCACTTTGGGTTTCTATGAACTTGACTACACATACCATATATAAGTGAAATAATGCTGTGTTTTTCTTTTTTGCAGCTGGCTAATTTCACTTAGCATGATGTCCTCAAGGTTCATCCATGTTGCAGCATATGACAAGATCTCTCTCTTTTGTAAAGCTGAATAATATTCCACAATGTGTATATATGATGTTTTTTAGATATTTATCCATGAATGGACATTTCAGTTACTTCTGTATCTTGGCTGTTGTGAATAATGCTGAAATAGATATGTAAATATCTCTTTAAAATTCTGTTTTCAGTTCTTTTGGCTGTATACCCAGAAGTAGGATTGCTGAAATATATGTAGTTCTATTTTTAATTTTTGAGAAACCCTCATATTGTTTTCCATAAAAGCTGCATCATTTTTAATATCCAGCACAAGTATTGTGCACAAGTATGCCTGCTACTTCTGTATATCCATATCAGCACAGCACTTTTTGTTTTCTGTGTTGGCTATCCTAATGATTGTAAAGTAATTGTGGCTTTGATCTGCATTTTCCTGATGATTTGTGATGATGAACACTTTTACATATGTTTGTTGGCCAATTACTTATATTCTTTGCATAAGTGTCTAGTCAGATCCTTTACTTATTTTAACATGAAATTATTTGGTTTTTAGATTGTTATTGAATAGTAATGATTCTTTATATATTTTGGATGCTAGCTCCTTACCAGATATAAGGTTTGCAAATACTTTCTCCTATTTCCAAATAGTTCCTCTCATTGAAATACTTTCAGTAGTGAAAGGTTGCCCTTTCACTCTTATTTCCATGTAGGCCTATGTGAATATTTCACTTTTTTTTTTTTAATACCCAGAATCAAACTCGGGATCTTGCACTTGCCAAGCAGGTGCTGTGCCACTGAGCTATACCCCCACCCCCTATTTTTACTTTATTGACTGTGATTTTCATGTCATATCTAAGAAATTATTCCTAGGACTTAAGATTTAGCTCAGTGGCACAAGTACTTGCCTGGCAAGTGCAAGTTCATGAGTTTGATCCCTGGTAACAAAGAGAAAGAAAGAAAGAAAGAAAGAAAGAAAGAAAGAAAGAAAGAAAGAAAGAAAGAAAGAAAGAAAGAAAGAAAGAAAGAAAGAAAATAAATTTCTAAATCCAGTGTCATGAAGCTGCTCCCCTATATTTTCTTCTAGTAGTTCTATAGTTTGAGATTTATATCATATACCAAGTTAATCAGTAAACATATAGCCAAAAAGAAAAGAAAAAAGAACTATAAAGTCTTGTTGGGAAGTTAATTTTAAAACATACTATTTTTCAGAATTTTGTGATTAGGATTTGAATCAGTTTTGCCTTACCTCAATGTCTGCTCTGATCTGGACTTTTTTTTTTTTTTAATATATGTATACCTAAAACAAACCATCATTAAAGATCTCCCTTCACAGTCAGGCATGGTGGCACATGTCTGTAATTCCAGCACTCTGGGAGCCTGAGGCAGGAGGACTACAAGTTCAAGCCCCATCTGGACAAGTTAGTGACTTAGTGAGACCCTGTCTTAAAACTTATTTTTTTTAATGGGCTAGAGGTGTAACTCAGTAAAAGGTCCTGAATACATTACAATACAATACAATACACTACACTACAATACAATACAATACATAAATTATTTAATTTATTTCAAGAAGTTTTCCCTTTACTGTCATGCTAGGAAGTCCTTTGGGCTCACTCTTAGGGAAGCTTCTGGAGCTTCCATTCCTAATGTTCTTCATTCCTTTGTATACATCCAAGTTTCAGTTTTTCCTAATTTCCCTTTTACTTCAAGATTTTCTTTAATATTGTTTGAAATGTCAGTATGCTAGCTAGAATTCTGTCAGCGTTTATCCCTCCCAAAATGTCTGTTTTGTGCTCACTTTGGCACCTCATATACAAAAATGTCTATTTTGCCTTTATTTTAAAGGATATAACACTTTAAAAAATATATAGCAGTTTGCAGATGTCATTCTGGCTTGTATTGACTATGACAAGAAGTCAGCAGTTATTTTTTGTTTATATGTAATATGTCTTTTTACCTCTGTCTTCCTTTAAGATCTTTCTTATCTGTTATTCAACATTTGGATGATGTTGTGCTTTGGAATGGTCTTATTTATATCCACCCTATTTTATATCTTGTTAAACTTCTTGAGTTTGTAAGTTTATAATTTTCATCAAATTTGAATTTTTTTTCTGGCCATTTTTTTCAAATATTTGTTATGCCTAACCCTTCCTCTAAGACTCAAGTTTCGTGCTTTAGACCACTGATGTTATCCCCAGTTCACTGTGGCTCTGTTCTTATTTTTCTAAGTTTTATTTCTCACCATGTTTCAGTTTGAATGCTTTTCTTTTTTAGTGCTGGGGATCAAACCGAGGGTCCTGCACATACTAGGAATGTGCTCTATTAATGATCTACGTCCCTGGCCTAGTTTATTTTACTTTTGAGACAGTGTATTGCTAAGTGGGGCTGACCTCAAGCTTGTGATTCTCCTGCATCAACTTCCCAAGTACTGTACCTAGGATTACTTTTGTGTGCCACCACACCTGGCTTGCATAGTTTACATTGGTGTATATTCAAGTTTATAGATATCTATAACGTTCAATCTGTTGTCAGCTCTATCCAGTGAATTTTCCATTTCAAAAAGTTTATTTATTTCCCATTTCCTATCTTCATTGTGGTTGTGTTTTCTTTTAAATCTTTGAAAATTTTTTAGATAGCTATTTGAACCCCCTTCTGTGAAATGCATGAGGTAAACATCATACATAATGGAGGAAAATTGAATGTTTTCCTAATGTCAGGAATGAGGCCAAGATGTCCACGCAAGAATATGCTGTGAAATCTACTTTTAAAAAGCTACTGTAAGGGCCAGGAATATAGCTCAGCGGCGCAGCACCTGCCTGGCAAGTGTGAGGCCCTGAGTTCGGTTCCTAGTACCAAAAAAAAAAAAAAAAAGCTACTGTAAATAGTAAAATTGAACAAAGAGAACAAGAAATCAATATGTAAAAATTGAATGTCCGTATGCTATCAACAATCTAAAGTTGAAATTTAAAAAACCATTTTATTTATAGCATAAAAACTTAGGCTTTTATCAGTAAGTGTGTAGAATAAACAACTCATTATATACAGTAGAACTGTACATGACATTATGTGATTGTGGAAGCTATCAACAAATTTGATTGCCTTTGGGTTAAAATGTAGTTCAGAGACTGTTAGCCTCATATGTGTGAGGCCCTGGGTTCAATCCCCAGTGCTAAAGGGGGAAAAAAAATCTGTTGCCTTTAAGTCTTTCATTGGTTCTTAATGTAGATCAGGGCTAAAGATGGGAAGAAAGCTCAATGTGAAGCAGAAAGAAAGGACAAACTGGAACGCACGGGAACCCTTGTGTTTCCAATGCCATTAGTGTTGATAAAATAGGAGACTTACCTACAGCAGGCTGCTGTTTTCCACTACAGAGCTGCCCATGCACCTGGTCCAGGACTCAGAGACTAAAAAAGGTTCTCTGATAAGAGCTGGCGAGAGGGCCGGGGATCTAGCTCAGTGGCCTAATTGCCTGCCTGGCAAGCGCAAGGTCATGAGTTCAATCCCTGGTGCTGCAAAAAAAAAAAAAAAAAAAAAGAGCTGGAGAGATTCACAGGCCTGGCAGGTCAGCCAGCACGTCAGCATCATGTGGACAAGCTGCAACAGTGCCGTGTAGCCTATATTTAACCTTCACAGTGTAGTCACTGCTGCTGTACCTCTATCATCCGGATCTCACACTATGCGTTCTTATTGCCAACCCTAACTCATAATCATACAGGGAAGAGAATTCTCAGAAATTTAGTTCCATCTGAGCTCAGCTGGTGGTGCCATAGGAAACTATCATAACACCTAGTTGTTCGTAACAGCTTTAGGTAAATTATTTTGTAAAACGGACTCACTCTGCAAGGTTGCAAGATATAATATATGTGTACTACAAAAATCACATGTATTTCTATATAGTATCAATGAGCAAATACAAAATTGAACTAAGAGAAAATTCCACTTGCAATAGAATCAAAAGGATAAAATACTTAAGAATAATGTTAGAATTACAAAGCAAGCTTAGTGTAGTGGTATATGCCTCTGATCCCAGCTACTTGTAAGGCTTGCAAGGTCAAGGCCAACCTGAGCAATTAAGCAAGGTCCTGTCTCAAAATAAAACAAAAAAAGAGCAGGGATATATTCAGTGATAGAGTGCTTGCCTAGCATGTGCGAGACCCTCAGTTTGATCCCAAGCATGGCAGTAAGGGGTAGAGGGGAAAGATACAAAACAGAAGAGATTATAGGAGACCTAAATAAGGTGGGAAAATACCTTTTTTCCCCCAAATTGATTTTATTTCAAGGATAAAAAGGAAAAAAAAGAAGAAGAAAAAAGAAAAAAATGGAAAAACATCCCATGTTCACAAATCAGAAGACAATATTATTAAAATGACAGTACTCCCCAAAATGATTTACAGTTTCTGCGTTATCTCTATCAAAGTCCAAGCTGACTCCTTTGCAAAAACTTAGCAAGTTAGTCCTAAAATTCATATGTGAATTTAAGGAATGCAGAGTAGACAGAGCATCTTGAAAAGGAACAAAGTTGGAGACCTTAATATGATTAAAGGCAATTATTTGGGGAAAGAATAGACAAACTGAAACCCATGAAAACCAATGTCACTTTGTACTGCATGGCACCACCTCAAGGCAAATGGCATTGAGAAACACGCATGGATTCCAGTTTGGTTACATGGGCTTTGGTTCGCCCTTTCCCTTGTCTTTTCAACAATGGTGATGGAACAAGTGTATATCCACTCACAAAATAATAAAGCTTAATCCTGCCTCACACCATATACAAAAATTAGTTCAGAACTTTGTATATAACCTAGGTAGAGTGCATGCTTAGTATGCATAAGGCCCTGAGATCTATCCTCAGTACACACACGCACACACACACACACACACACGCACACAATGTTAATTGAAGACCTAAATGTAACCACTAAAACTACAGAACTCTCATATGAAAATATAGGTGTAAATCTGTGTGACTATTTTCTTACGTGTGACAAGGACACAAACAAAAAACAAAATAAACTGGACATCGTTAAAATTGAAAACTTTTGAACCTTAAACCCCAGCAACTAGAAAGTAAACATGCCCATAGAATAGGCAAAAATTTTTGCAACCCATTCAGAAAGAACCACATACTGGATGGTCCCATTTATTTGAAAGGTCCAGAATAGGCAAGTAGATTAATAACTGTGTGGGACTAGTAGTATAGGGAGTTTGGGAAGTGATAGTTAAGGGAAACTTTTTTAATTTTAAGTAATCAAAATGTTCTAAAATAGATGGTTACACTGTTCCATTATACACTAAAAGCCAATGGATTGCCCTTTAAATGAGTAAAACGTATGAGAGATGAGTTCAGTAAATCTGTGGATGTCTAATTAAGGCAATCTAAGATTGACATACCTAACAGAACAGAACTCTTGATTATTTCTTCTCTTTTCCTCATTCATTTATTGCCTTTGTGGGTAGGTATGTGAGCAGGCAGGGAGTTCCATTCCATTCTTTACCATTCCATTTCTTTTCCAGTGGCCGCCTCTCTTAGTGGCCAAGAGATTCACAAGCCACTTTGTGCATTTTGCAAACTTTTCTCTGGGACCTTAGGAGGGGATATTTTTAGAAAAACTGTGGGTCTAATTTTGATGTGGCTCAGTGTCTGTTCATTAGGCCCCATCAGTGCCATTGGGATAAGCATATATTACATGCAGTCTTAATCTCTTGGAGGACACAGAGTTGTTCAGTCCATTCTGGTGCAGACCACAAACCATGTTTAAAATAGTGAGCCAAACCATGGGGCCTCCTTGGTGAGGTGGCGCTGGTCCCTCTCCCTGAGTGAAAAAGAAAAGCAGGCAGGTAACCACAAGCCAAGTTGGGCTTGGCTGCCCCAGGCTCCCTTGATGACTGTGGCAGTGCAAGTTTTGCTAAAGCCTCCGTTGGCTCACATTGTCCTTCTCTCAAAGTCTCTCTACATTAACCCTTTATGTAGCTTGGTTTAACTACTTTCCTCTAGTTAAATGTTCTTCCCTTCGTTAATTCTCTCCCTACTAAATGAGGAACTCAGGAAACCCTCTTGTTAAGTAAAGAGTAAAAGGCCTGGCATGGCGGTATATGCCTGTGATCCTACTGCTCTGGAGGCTGAGGCAGGAGGATCAACATGAATTTGAGACCAGCCTGGGCTACATAGTGAATTCAAGGCCAGCCTGAAGTACATAGTGAGACCCTCTCTCAAAAAACAAAAGCAAAAAAATGAGTGGATAAATGAACAAAGAGTAGAGTTGTAAGGGACCTCAAACCCTTATAGTCCTACACCCTCTAACACACACTTTGCACTTGAGGACCCTGCTATCCAAAGAGGGGAAATATTGTGCCAAAGTTATTAGTACCATTATTTTCCTATTCCTGGTTCAGTGCTCTCTCCACCACCCCACTACATGAGTAAGTGGTTTCTCTTCTATTTTATCTTATTTTATTTTTATATGATACTGGGGATTGAAACCGAGGCTTCAGGCATGCTAAATATACACTCTACCATGCTTCCCATTTCTAAATGAAAAAAGATATGCATTGTATTAAGAAGAGTGGGATTTCGAGCATGTTCCAACCACTTGAAATTCTCTGCGTGATAGGTGGAAACAGAGGTTAGTCGATAGTCCACCTCAAAGATAGTTGTACAGTTTCTTTAAGCCCAAGGTGCTCATGGGTGCCCTGATCCAGCTTGCAGAGGAGTTAGCAAGTTTATCTCTAAAAAGGAATGAAATGGGAGGCATGTAACTTGGAAGAAAAAAATATCTAATTAGGAGTCAGGGTCTGTATTTGAGTCACAAATCTGTCACATAAAGATTTTATATCTTGGGTGAGTAACTTCAGTTTTCTGAACCTCAATGTGTACATCTGTGTAACAGGAAAGAATATTGGCACTTACCTTAGAATGTGGTTGTATAGCTTTGATGAAATTATGGGTGTAAAACTTCTTGTTACTTGAAACAAAAAGCATATTCACATGAAAAATTAGTACTGGTATGCATGTATGTCCCCAGCAAGAGGTAACCTATTCAAGTACATTCTCACAAGAGATTAGTTCTTAAGTAGATAGCATCAGAGCTGAGAGTTCTGCTAGCACTTATGCTTGTTCATTTGGGCAGCAGAGATGGAGCCGTTGGGCCATATGTGGCCCTTTAACATGTTGAAGCCGTCATCAAGCAACTCCCATCTCATAGGTTTACTTTATTCCCATGGTGTCACAGCTTTTTGACATTTGGATAATATTATATACCATATTCTTAAAAACAAAATTGGGCATAAAGTGGTGTATAGTGAAAAGACACCTGCACTCCCTCAGTCTCTGTCCCAATCATTGTTGCCAGTGTCCTGCATATCATTCTGCAAGTACCTTGTACATCCTTTTTTCTTTACATCAAAAGGACACCTTACTATAATACTCTTCCCATATATTGATATATCTTGGACAGTTCTTTTTTTTTTTAGTGTTTATAGAATTTTGTTTTTATTTTTTAGAAACAATATACTTTTCCAAAATTTTTTTTAATTTTATTTTTGGCGGGGGCATAGTAGGGATCGAACTCATGACCTCACATTTGCCAGGCAGGTGCTTGTGCCACTGAGCTAAATCCCCAGTCCAAAACTTACTTAGCAACTGCTGTTGCTAGGCATGTAGATGATTTTTTAATCTCTTGTTGTCATAAACAATGCTAAAATAAATATTTTACATCTTTGAACATTTGTTTAATTTTATAATAACATTATTGAACACAATTATACAATTGTATAATTAATTCTGGAAGTAGCATTCCCAAGTCAAAAGATATGTGACCTCGGTAATTTTTAGAATGTTATTATATAGTATCATATTTCCCATCAGAGTTGCCACACTAAATTATACTCACATAAACAATTTATTACAGTGCTTATTTCTCTACAGTTTGCCAATATAGTGTGCTATCAGATTTTTGGTCACTGCCAGTCAATAGATTCAGGGTTTTATTTCATTGTAGTTTTAATTTGCATTTCTCTTAGGTTGACATTGCACATCTTTTCACATACTTAAATGCTGTATTTATTCCATTTACTTATTCCATTCTCTGTTTATGTTGCTTTGCCTGTTTTTCTGTTGGATTATTGGTCTTCTTCATTGATGCTGAGGAGCTTTTTATAATTGGACAAATTTCCTCCTTATTTGATAGGTTTATTTTTTCAAGTTTCTGCTAATGTGTTTGTGGTATTTTTGCCATACAGTATTTTAGAGTTTTGTGTTTATCAGTAATTTTAGTGGTTTCTGGGATTATATCATACTTAAAATAGCTTTCTCCATTTTTCTATTGCTTAAAAAAATCTTTTCAGCTGGGGATTTAGCTCAGTGGCCTAACCACCTGCCTGGCAAGCGTGAGGTCGTGAGTTTGATCCCCAGTGTATATATATATATTTTTTTTTCTCAATATAACTTTACCTTCTTTTCCATTGCTTCCTTTTTTACAAAATGTTGTGCATATAATAAATGTACAAGAACTTTTTACCTCAACTATTTCAGTTTGGGCTGTCTCGTGTAGTGAATGCAAAACAATTTTAATTTGGATGCTTTTATTGGCTACTATAACCTATTCAAACCCATCAGTTACTATGTACCTTCCTCTTGAATTTTGTCCATATCTAATGCAAATGAATTCATACATGAAAACGTGCTTTTTAAATAGGAGGCTGAGGCAGAACGATCATGGCAAGTTCGAGACCAGCCTAGGCTACATAAGCAAGTTCAAGGCCAACCTGAACTGCATAGCGAAACCCTGTCTCAAAAAACAAACAAACAAACAAACAAACAGATGCTCTTTAAATTGGAGGATAACTTAAGATAGTTTTTTTAGCAAATTATTCATACATGTTTTTGTCATTTTTCCTCCATCATTGGTCTTAGGTTTGAAATAACTTTTGTAGGAAAAAGTCAACCTTATAAGTATGAAATTTCTTTTATTGCTTCTGTGGGAATACTGTGCCAGTGAGAAGGCTTTCCTTAGCCTTGATTGGGAGCCGATGAATGAGGGGAAGACTGGGCCAGTGAGAGGTTCTCTCGAAAGGTCTGAGACTAGTAGCTTTTAAGAGTTGGATGGCTGGGAAAGTGTGCAGGACTTACGGGTAATATATTATTCGTGAACAGAGACCCCAGTTCATTTTTTTATTGTGCTGAAAGAGTTGTAGGGCAAAGTCTTGTAGGAAGTTGGTTTACTCCTCAGCAGATGTGACTTCCTGTGTCAGTGAGGGAAAATTCCTCAGCTTGACCTATAAAGGCTCCAAGGAAATAGTGAATGCCCATGTTAAAGTTATGTTCGGATTGGCCCTTGATAGTAAAATAAAGATAGCTTGGGTGAGAAGAAAGGAAGGCAATCTACAAAGGGTACAGTGGATCAGACCCTTCCAGAACTCCCTGGATCTTACTTTGGGAGAATTGGAGTGTTATTTTCTACTCTAGTTTAATGGGTTGGCCAAATTATAGCATCACTTTATCTACCTAGATTATGCATTTTGGACACTTTTTTTGAGGTAAATTTTTCATACAGTGAAATGCACGGATCTAAAATGTGTGATTGAATGACTTAACAAATAGAAATATATATGATTCTTCCCTTTTAAAAGTAGTGCATGGTATCCTGTATCCAAGTCATATTGTGATTCTGTGATGTTGTAATACTAGAAGTTGCAATAGTTATTTGACTCTATTTTATTCCTTTATGCTTTGAAAGTCATCAGGCAGTGGGACATTCAGTCAGTGGTCCTGTCTAGTTCCTTACTTCTTCACTATTTTGTTCATGTTTTAATGTAAATGTGATCGTTCATGTTGCACAAGTACCCGTGAATGCAGCTAGTCTTGGTTTCTACAGTTCATCCACCAGACGTGTAAGCACCCACTCTATGGCGGGCACTTTATATATTTTCATTCTGTCCCTCTGTCCTTATTTGGGAGGAGACAGAGGTGATGAAGGCCTGACCACATGAATTTAGAGGGCATTTCCCAACATGTGGTTAGGAAAGTAAATTGAGTTTTAAGCGGTGAGAACTTGAACTAACTCCCTGGGCAGCTTTCATTGCACCTTTGCTATTAGGGTCTGAAGACGTGTTGACCTCTACTGCTGCTTCAGGGCTCCTTGCAATTAGCAGTGCAGTCCTTGGCGTTTGGGCTTCACTCTAACTGGGTTTTCAACCAGCCTGGACCTTTTTTTTTTCCCTCCCCTGGGGCCATGCCAATTGTTGCAAAGGTAGGAAGGAAGTCTCCCCATCAGACAGGCAGGGCATCACACAGTGACCCGAAGCCACCTTGGAAGGGGCAGCAGAAGCTTTCCCAGTGCCTAACTAACTCCTGGCCCCTATTTGTTCAGTGGATGGGTGAGTAAAGTTCTCAAGCGTCTTAGGCTTCTCAAAGCGTTGTTGTGCTAAATTCCTGCCCTCAGTCTCTACTCAGACTTGGCTGCTGTCTCGTGGCCTACCTATAGACAGGTGACTCAGAGCCTCTTCTGCCCCCTGGTGATTCACACCAGCTACCCTGAAATTCCAGCACAGAAAAAGTATCGCAGAAGAGCTGAATTGGGGTCCTTTGTTTTGTTCAGCCTCCTAGATTGTGTTATTACTCCTTGCTAAAATGTAGAAAAGGAAGAGGGACAAATAGTAAAATTTAGCTCATGGCACAGTAGGTGCTAAAAAGTGTGTATAAAAGAGAGGAGGAGGGCTAGCTAATTGGCCAGCAAGGGCAATCCCTAGGTCTGAATACTTATCTTTGTTTTCTGCACATTTTCAACAGGTGTCAGTTACAGTTTCTTGGCCCTGAAGTGAAAAGCTCTGCATGTTTGGTTCAGTTTACCCATAGGCTCTAGCCGAGACTATATAGAGGATTGACTCAGTGAAAATGTTTACTTCTCTAATTAAGCAGAAGTAAGGTCTGAACTCAAAACTGTCTTGGGCTGTGCTGGGCATAATTGAGATGCATGGGCTTTGTGTAAATAATGTACCTCTAATTGGCTTTGATTAAGTGCAAATTAGGATCACACTTCACTCCAGTGTGATTTACATTCCTAAGCCTTTTACTAACTGAAGTACTGTGGGTGGCCGATAAGGCTTGTTTATCCAGGAGAGAAGAGGCTAGGAGCTAGGAGCAGGGGTCTGCAGTTACTAAATGTAAAGAGCCTGAAGCGAAAACCTGCTGCTGATACCTCGCCGCATACTTCTGGTCCCTTCTTAGAGTGAATTTGCTTTACTGCAGTCAGTCCTCAACCTGCATGCTTTTTGACATCAAAACTTGGGAAGCTGGTCTTGAAAATAAATTAATACACTAAGTGAATATTGGAGTCTTGCCTTGTGAAACCTTAGCTCTAACCAGCATCAGGCTTTGGTTGGTAAAATATCCTAACACCTTTGTTGCTGGGAACCAGAAACATTTCAGAAAGGAAACAACTGGTGGGGAGTTCGCTGTGTATGGATGGCATGAATCAACAAACTGTTATAAAGCAGCTCGGCACACATCTTTCTCCGAGCTTGCTTTCCCATTCAGAGAATGGGTCTTTGCAATTAGCGCTTGCTAAGCCTGCATAGGAGGGGGTATGACCATTTCCTGCTTCCTGTAAATTCTCTGAATTTGCACTTGAAAATCATTGTGACCAGATGAAATAGCAATATTGTGTGCATGTGTGTATGTGTGTGTGTCTGTCTGTCTGTCTGTCCATCCGTATATTGGTGCTGGTTGCTTCCTGTATTGAGTAAGGCTGACTCATGGAAAGGCCTGTGAGTAATGGAACCTGGAAAATGGCAGCTGTGTAACAAAGTGACTTAGTGTTTATGACCCTGGAAGCCATTGATAATTGGACCTAGATGGGGTTTCTCCAGGTTTTCTCACATTAGCATGCTGCTGCTTGATGTGGTACCAAAAAATAACATGACGTAAAAGGGATTTTCACACAACAGAGAGTGCTAACAGTGTGCCAGGATCTGGGGGAATGCTGTTAGGAGAGTGAGTTAACTACTCAGTTCACGTCCTTGTGAAAGTGTCTCCCAGGGCGGCCAAAAGGGTTCCTTGAGTGTGTAACCTTCTGAGAATGTTAGACTGTAAATATGTTTGGTCTCTAAACTCTGCCCTGGGCTTACCAGAGTGAGAAGGCATATATTTAGACAAGTTGCACTACAGAAAACCTGGCCACAGCAAGTGAAGACAAAGAATGCTTTCTGGGCCCTTCAAACTACATTCATCCACTTACTCATTGAGTAGATGTTTAGGGTCCACCTCCTGTGCCAGACGCTCAAGATGCAGCTAGGACTATGCTCTGGTCTTGAGCCTTAAAGAGCTCTATCTCGTGGGAGAGCAAATATCTGGAGAGATAAATTACAAAGCGAGTGTGGTATACGCTGGGGCAGAAATCAGGAAGCATATGGTGCTGGCTGCCACAGGGAGGACTCTGCCAGACGGCACTGAGGGCAACTCAGAGTCAGCTCGAGGGCCATGTGTTAGTCCCTTCATTCAACGGGGACCAGCACATCAACCTCCAAAGAAAAGAGTCAGAAAAACAATAAAATACTGACATTTATTCACTCTGTGCTGTCCTGGTACTGTTCGTAGTGCTTTTGTTCATCTCCCTTGTAGTCTTCACAGCGTTAGATAGTATAAGTATTACTCCTATTTTAAGAGAAATACTGCAGTAAGCTGATGCTTAGAAAGACTGAGTGCTTCACCAGAGATCTTACAAATGTGGAGGAACTGGAATTTGAGTCTGATATCTCTGCAGCTCTGCCTGGTAACCACTGTTACCCTTCATCAGGAAGTAATGGACTGAATCACAGCTCGGGCCTCTGGTGCCAACTGGACTCTCATCAGCTGGTTGTGGGATCTCGAGCAAGTTGCTTCCTGTCTCTGACTCGGTTACCTTCCTAGACCCATTATCAAATGAGGCACCCAACCAGCTTCATAAAGAAATTGCATGGGCAGCGGATAGCCAGAAAGACCCTGCTTGCTATTGTTACTTACCAATTGTGAATTTTATGTCGTTGGCTTACTGTGTGCCACCCTGAGGTACATGGTATCAATCTTTGTCAGTCGTCTTGACTCACGTACTTGAATCCAGAAAGTCCGTAAAGTAGGACTCTGTATCTTCCGTTGTTGGAAATAGACTGGGCAGCAAGGCCCAAGTTTATGGAGTATACGAACTTTGCTACACATTGTCCTGGTCTTAGATGGACATGCACATCCTACTTTAGATTGGCAAATGTTGTGCTCTGACCTTTTAAAAGATATGGATCAGCCCAAGACCTCAACTACAGAAGGTTTTTCACTCCAGGTGGCTTAGGATGAGTGCTTCATTATATGACTAACACAGATCAGGAGCCAAGTCTGCAGCAGCCACAAAATATGGTCAACCAGAAGACCAGGTCTGACAGTGTTTAATGCAGACCTGCCTCATAGAAAAGTTATGATTCCAAGCACCAGTCCTCACAACAGGCATCTTACTCAGCTTTGGGGGAACCATCACATCTGGTTAGGCCCAGATGGTGGCTGGTGTTTTGCAGGTACTTTGGTGTTAAAGGGAGCCTTGGCCCAGAAGATTGTAATTTTGGAAAACGAGGTAAAGAGTGAGAAACATGGTCATAATATTTATCTGTCAACCAAAAAATATGTAAAATGACCGATGTCAGCTTCATGGCTTCAGCTCTTCAGTCCCTGCCGTCCTAGAGTGATCACACAGGCCCAGCTGCCCTGACTGTGCACACGTCCTCCCTGGCAGGGCCCGGTACAAGTGCATCTTCCTTCCTATCCCTTAGTTCACTTGTTAGAACAACTTGTTTCCGATTCTTCGTGTTGTCTGATCCTTCTAATCAAATTGTGGAGCTTTGACTTTGACCTTCGTTTCTATTTCCAAGCAGTAGTGTTACACAGGAGAGAATGTGCCACTGTGACTCAGCCAGTTCTCTCAAAGTAGTGAGCGTGCAGTGGGGTGCCAAGCCAGTACACTCTCACTCCTGAAAAAGGGCTTCTCTTCTGCACATTTCCAGACGTCTTCAAGTGAGCCCAGTATGACTTTTAGCTTCCTTTTTCTGCTCTTTGCTTACAGTGTCTCGACAGCAGACATAGATGTTTACTTCCCTGTACATTACTGCAATATGAAACCACTCTGTCTTCTGAAAGCAAATAAACGGGCTTTAATGTGTGTGCTGTCATGTGGCAGCTACAGGGTTAAAAGTTTTAGCAGGCAGACTGGCCAGCAGGAGTTAGTGGTGTGGAGTAAGAAGGACGCCAGGCTGTCTCTAAACTTTTTGGCCCTCCCCAAGTACAGAGATGAAGGAAGAGCCTCTATAAATCACTGGAGATTAGAGACCCTGTTCTTGCCGACTCCGCAGGGTTGCACTGCTTAATGTCAAAGCCTCACGTATTACTTTAACAGCACTCCTTTTCTTTATTAAATCCACTTTGAAATAAAAAAAAATGATGATCTTTCCAGTAAGGGGGAGAAGGCTAAAAGGATTTAGAAAGTATCTGCTATGTTGCATTACAGAGACTAATAACTGTTTAGGGAGTAAGTAACATTTTTGCACCACCTTAAGCCATAAAAAACAAAAAGAAGTATAAAGGTATGTTCCTTAGAACCAATTTGTTCGAGTGTTTATTTTGCCCGTGTCCTTGCTTTCAAAGTGTCAGAGAAACTGGGAAGCCCACGTGAGTGCCAGTGACCAAGGAGTGGGAACATACTCTTCATCAAACTTTTCAGAAACCAGTGTTTACTCGGCGTACCTGTGTGTGTGTGTGTGTGTGTGTGTGTGTGTGTGTAGGGAGCTGAGGAGGGAGTGTGGTGAGCAAAAAATTCTACCTTTATACTTAAAAGAAAAATGCAAACTTTGTGTTCAGTTGGAGGCCGCGACTAAGCATATCTCCTTCATCTGACTTTAATGAAGACGTATTTCAAGCAGCTGCACTCATGTCACATGTCTTATTTTGGCTCAAAACTTCCACCTTTCGAGTGGGAGGTTTCTCAAAACTAAGAAGTTGGTAGTAATTATAAACTAATCGGGGAGCACTATGCAAAAGTCTCTCAGTAAATGTAAAAGAGTTTATATTCATGAAATAGGAGTGGCTTTGAATTGATAATTATTAAAGCTAATGATGAGTGTATGGGGTTCTTTATACCATTCTCTCTCGGCTTATGTGTTTTTAAAATTTGATAATAGAAAAATAAATGAGTTCAAACAAACCGCTTAGCACTTAGAAAAATAATGTGAGCTAAAATATTAAATCACCAATTACAGTATATTAATTTATACTTTATGAATGAGCTTCAGATAAATGCTGCAGAGAATTTCAGTGCTCCTAATTCATTAGAGTCTGAAGCTTCTTTCTGTGTTTTTTTCTTTATAGTCAAATGGCAATTTCTAAAAACAGAATTATTTAAAGAGGATTGGATTCACTAAAAGCTCAGTGAAAAGCCTTCAAAATCTGAGGAACAAATGTGTTTAAGGGACTTTTCCAGTTTGCCTGTTCTAGCCAAGTACCCATAAGCCAAGTCCATTTTGTTTATAGGGTTCCATTTATTTATTCGGCAAACATTTAACCAGCAACTACTGGTCTACCGGGCACTTTACTAACTGCCAGTGATAAAAAGCTGAGTAACCCAAGCTCCCCACTCTTGAGACGCTTATAGTCTTAAATGGAATTATAAAAAGATAGATTAGGCATAAACTAAGCATGAACTCTTAAAAATAAGGATCATTTTTCAATGTTGCTGTACTTGGTAGGGGAAAGGACATTGGCTTTCTTGCTGTAGCTCCCAGATTATGACTTGGAGAGGGATGGTGAGGTTGGAGATGAGCTAGGAATCCTTTTTGAGCCTATTCCTGCATTGGCGTGGTGTTGTTTCCATCTGCATTTTGAAGTTTGAAAAGAGTTCACACCTTACAAATGTGGTTCCTATTTGCCAGGAAAAGATGGCTTGTTTTGCAGTGCTTCCCATCCAAAAGCTGACAAGTCACAGCTTTTTATTCTGACAAACAGCTTGAAGGTATCACCTCTGCAGACTACTGACACAATGAATTGCGGTTCTTCGTTTATGGCAGTTTGTGCTTCGTGTGTGCTTTCATGTGTTTAGGACTGTTGCCCAGTTTTAAAGTAGCAGCTCTTAAAATAGCTGGAAATGGATGTGGAGTTCAGGTTTGGTTAAAAGGGCCTCGGTGGAGTTTGTGTGTGGGGTGTGTGTGTGCACACTTTCAAGCCTGTGAGCACGCCTGGGCCCCTGTGTCAGTGACAGAGCCATGTACACAGGGGTCCATTGTGATAGAAAATATCAGGCACATAGGGCGAGGAGTAAGGAGGAGGGAAGAGTGCATCGAGATATCCTGGAACAGTTGCTCAGACCAGCATTTAGTGTTTTATTAGGAGAGAACAACTCTATAAAAGGAACAAGCGGTTCAATCATTATAGAGTGAGGCGACAGGAGGCAGCTGCCAGCGTGACTTTGAAAACCCTTTGAGATCCTAGAGGAGTTGCCACATATAACGTGCTGCAGCTGCTGGGATCATTTCGGAGAAATGCAGGACTTGGCATCCCCCCACTCCTGCAGGAGTAGGACTTTAGGATCACCCCTGTGTTTTCTTTAGATAAGTTCCAACCCCACCCCCACTTTCCTTCCTTGCCACTAAATGTTTTCACAGTAGTTCTTGTATTTTTCTCTTTTTCAGATAGGTTTGCAAAGAATTAAAGAGAGCCCAGACCCCTTGTTTGACTTGAAGAAAAATGAGGGGTCATGTACGCTAGGCGTTTGGGCAGGTAAAACCAGGTTAGAAGAACACAGAGGGTCCCCAATCTTGCCCCATCCTGTGTTTGTACTTGATGAACAAGTTGCCATAGCTTGGAAACCATCCCGTATATGATGTCATACAAGTAACAAAGTATGTGAATTTCATTTTTAAAAAATCTTACCTGGGATGTCTGTTTTTCATCAGTCACATA
Source organism: Cuniculus paca (assembly GCA_004365215.1). NCBI lineage: Eukaryota > Metazoa > Chordata > Mammalia > Rodentia > Cuniculidae > Cuniculus > Cuniculus paca. Next base: position 12,159 of record RJWT010005207.1, on the reverse strand, counting down.
GAACATTTGCAAAGTCAAACCCTTCAACTTTAAGAATCTCCAATTAAATCACATAAACTTAAGCAACAGCCAGTGTTCATTAAGCCAAAAGAAAGGTCACTTGTGGGGAAGCTATTCTTGACAAATGTATTGTTTGATATGTATGTAAAATTTTTTCTCAAAGTGTAAATGCCAGTTACTGCCGAAAATTGGCAACTGGAAAAGTTTCTATGAACTCAGACTCTGAGAGCAAGCTCAGAGACCAGCAGCAGCACGTCAGTAAAAATTACTAATGTAATCTTGAAAGAGACGTGGCCCTAACTTTACTGGGGAACAAACAGGGAAGATAGGGTAGGAGTGTCGTGAAAGTTGTAGTTTCATCTTTAAAAGGAACATTAGAAATCCTGTAGGTTAGAAATCACGTTTATAGCCTGAGAAAACTCTTCTGCCCTCCCCCTCCCCCTACCATCCCAGGAGATTCTGATAACTTCTCTCATTTCTTGCCTCCCTGGCCTCAGTTTAAAAATCATTCCCTCTCTTGCTGCGTATCTCTCACACATGTTGAAATGGAGGGGAAAAAGAGAATTCTTCATTTCATTGCTCATTTTTAAGATGAGAAAACTAGAGGCCAGAAAACTCCTGTAGAGGAAGGCAGAAAAAGGTCTTATTCTGTCACTTGGAAGTGACAGCAGTATGGAAACAGGCATTTTTCAGACATTACATCATGACTCTTGTGTCACTGCCATGCAAAAAAGGACCAACAATGGTCAAGTCCGTTGAGAAGGTGTGTGGTCATTTGATTCAGTTCTCTATGTACACCAGGACTCAAAAGCCCTGCTGGAAGTAGGACCTCATTTTACTTCAAAGTAATTTGTTTTGTCTGTGATCAAAGTAGTTAAGTAATACATTAGAGCATTTCATTCTCTTATCTTCCCCAGTCACCAAAATTAAGTTCTTATTTTAAAAGACAGTAAGTATATAGAGAGGTCCCAACTACTCCTGTGAAATTCATAATAGAGTTGGTCATCATGTTTGAAAAGAGAATCTGTTACGGGACATGTTTTTTCTGGCCCTATGGGTATGTAGTAGTACTATGACATCCCCATGTTCACAGGTTCTTTAACTGTTTAGTAGAAGGACCAGGAACTTCCCACCAGCCTGACAAGACTCACCCATCCTAAGTATCTTTAAACCTTTGAATAAGCCATACAAGGCACAAGAAGAGTTATGCTAGCCACAGCATGGTATTTGGAATTCCTTTTGTTATTAAAAAATTCCACACTGGTCGTTTGGGTTCAGGAAGCCTGAGGAGGGATAAGAAGGAGAGCTTTTGTCTAGTGCTGTTTTAATGAACTGCTTCAGGTGTTGGTGGGCAAACTGGCTTTGAAAGGCCTTGAATAACAGGATGACTCTCAGTGCATTCTGGGTGGCACCAGTGGCGGATTCCACTGAGCACTGTCCTGTTCCATTCTCCTTATCTCTTATTGTCAGGATTCTTAAAATAGTATTGACACATGGTAAGGCAGGGGCCCATCATCCAATCCTAGTCTCTGGGTTTTTTGGTTTACCTTTGATGCAGCTTGTCTTTGGAATAAGATCAGTTTTTTCTAAACATCATAAGGAAGTTTCTCTTGGTATTTCTGGTCCATTGCTGAGTTTTGAGACCTTTGCTTCTATGCCAGCACTGTCTGATCCTCTAGCGTACAGTATGGCAGGCCAGGTAAGCATTCAGCCATGTCAGTAAATCAGACCATAAACACTGCCGCCAGCCACATAACCAAAGCCTTTGATGACATCATCACCCACGACAACGACTGACAGGAAGGTCTTTGAGTCACTTTTCAGGAGAGACAAGCTGAGAATTCCACCTTCTAAATAGCCCCTGCTGGGTGACAAAGTCTTGACTGCGTGACTTATCCGTAAACCTTTGGAGGTTACACTCCCTAATAAGCTGCCTGCGATGGGCATTCCAGACAAGGAACTCTCTTTAAGTGGGTCACAACATCTGGAATGACAGTGCTAAATTCCTAAGCAACATAACCAGCTACCCTTTTCTTCTTTCCTAAAATTCTCAAGCCAAGTAGTTTATAAGGAGCAGGTGATAGTGGCAAGAAGGTGTTGGTGATGGAGACTTCAGCCAAAAAGCAGTCTGGCTCCTGAGGGGAGCAGTGGGTAGAGAACCCCAAGTCTCTGAGACTGACCATGCTCAGCATTATCCCAAAGGCAAAGTGCAGATCGAGAGAGTTCTGTCAGAGGATTAGCTAGCTGGAAGGAGGTCCTTTCTCTAACATTGCTGCCGCTATGAGCCAAGATGTACCTTCCAGATGAAGTCTCCTTTGCCCAATTCTTTACATTTTTATGATAAAGAATGTCTCTAATACACTCAGGGCGAAAGATTGGTCTAATCATGGTACCTGTTGCCACTTAAAATTTCTGTTCCAAACATCAGCTCCTCTATGGAGAGACTGTTCTTCAGGACTCTCTCTCTCTTTTGAAAAAAGATGATTCTGACAAGGTTGTTGAAACAATGTGCTTTTGCTAAAGCCAGGATACTGACATCATATCCAGTCCAAGTTTCCATTCCCCAGCCTGCCTTCTTTCCCTTTCCTCTGCAGTTACTTTGTTTCTGTAGGAAAGAGATGTGTTTACTAGAACATATGTCTACCTTTTTTTGTTTTATTCATTCAGCAGAAATGCAGTAAAGCACTAAACATGTGCAAGGGAGGCTTCTTGGAGAAACCATGACTTGAAGCAAGTCTTGAATAACAAGTTAGAATGAGCCAGGCAGCAACAAACAGGAGCCAGCACGCACAAATGCATAGACGGGGGGGATAGGACATACATAGGGAGCTTAATGTAGGTTAGGAAGTCCATGATACAGGGCATACGTGCTTGGAGTTGGAAGAGATGTGATAGAAATCACAGGCTGATAGTGAGTTTAGCTGTTATGGTAGAGAGTCTAAAGGCTTTGGAGGACTCCTTGGAATGTTAATCAAAGTAATGACAGATACGTGTTTCAGAAAAAGCACTTGGGCTACAGTGTGGAAAATGGACCAAATAAAGTAAGACCGGGTCCAGGGAAACCATCAGGTACTAAGTCCTTGAGGTAAAGAGGTGGTAGTAGAATTATAGAAGAGGTACCAAAGCGTGAAAGAAAATCTGCAACTCCATGAGAGTCAGCATGTGGATCCAGGGTGTGATGCAACTAGGAGTCTAGGATTATACTCAAGTTCTAACTTGACAATTGAGTGGAAAGCAGAATCATTTGTAGAGAAATCAGGTGAGATGGAAGAGAGAAGGTGTGTTTACATTGGAATATAGTGAGTTGAAGGAATTTAAAGAACTGAGAGGCCAAAGTCATACTTCCTGGGTTTTTCTTTATTGGCTTAGACTGATTTTTTGGAGGTAGGAGGCACAGAAAAGGGCATGTGGGAACTCTCAACATCCAAAAAAACCTTAGCATAAACCCTCCTGTTGAGATTACTTCCAAAATTTGACCAGATGTTTAAGTAAATTAGCAAATGATTAAAGCGGCAGTCAGCAGAGACCTGGGCCCCTGTGGGGATTAGCAAAGGAGTAAGGCTAAGAGAAAGGGAAGCCCAGGTGTTCTTGCTAGAAAGGAGATCGGTATGCCGTGGGTCGCCAGGGTCTGTGGGCAGAGTCAGGCGAGCCAGGCCTGATGGAGAGGGCAGAATAGGGAATCTAAAAAAAATGCAGATGTTTGTCTGCTCTGAGAATAACTTCTGCCTTGTGGCTAGGCTCTCAAAATACTCTTTATTCCACCCCTTACTAGTAGCACATTCTACTTCGAAGAGATTTCTTCTCTTTAAAAGACTTTCCCAGTTATCTAGGGAGAATAGTATTAAAGGAGGATCATTGATGAGCGTTTTGTCAGAGCAAAATGCGCCAGCAGTTGAGAGACTGACTTGGGTTCCCTTTCAGCTTTATCTGTAGCTTGCGCTCTCTCTCTCTCAGCTTGAGCAAGTTACCATCTTCTTTGGACCTTCACTACTTCCTTCTCAGAAAGTTAAGGGACCTATTCCAGCAGGCTTCTAGAGTCACTATTAGCATTCTCATTCCATATCTGTGTCTATTTCTGGTTTGGAAAGGCCACAAGTCTTGTTTGGAATGGCAGATACTTCTTACCAAAGACACAGGCCTGGACATCAGCAAAATACTTCAGTAAATTGTGCTTTCCAGCACACATCGAGCCTGGGTGTGTAGCAAGGCTGGAACATTGCCAGAGAGACACTCACTGCAGCCCTTAACCCAGCAGGGGTCATTTAGAATATCAGGTTTAAAATCAACAATCCCCCTTTCACACACACTGTCCCCTCCAGCTCCCTAGATAACTTCATCTAGAGACTACATTTCTTATTGATCTTAAAATAAATAGGAAATAAAATGAAGAGTGTGGGGAAAATATTCCAAATGCCACAATCTTTGTGTCCGTGCTAACACTGGTTGTCTGCAGCATCTTCATTGTCTACGTGAAGTCATTATGTGGCTCAGAATTTCTACCCTGAGAATGACGAAAATGATCACTGATGACTAGGCCACTGCAGTTCCAAAAGAGACCCCAGTACAGCTCCCCTCCCCTGGTACTAACCAATGAGGCGGCTCTCATGCTCTGTCGGCTTCTGTGTCTTGGGCTGCCCCTTCCATCTTTCCGTCCGTCCTTCTCACTGTGTCTCTGGCAGCAGAGTTCAGAGCCTCAAATGCCGGCTGCTTTCCAGTTTAAAGCAGTCACATGCCGTAATTAAAAACTTACATTGCAAAAGGTGGGATTCCGGGTAAATGTGGGATAAGGTATTTGAATTAATTTATGACAACAAATGGCAGTTCTATAACATTCTTTACAAGGCTTGGGGTTCTTTACTTTAAAAATCTCATTAATTGCCACTTATGTAGAGCAGTTAACATATGTCAAAATGTGTTGGGCAGTTAACATGTACCAAAGTGTTTCTTTCGCACACAGCTATCAAAGATCCAGAGAGGGTGAGTTATTTTCCTGTGGTCACATAGCAAGGGGTCAGCAAGGATTGAGGAACAGTCCAAGTAGTAATGAAACTGAAATGTTTTGGCTCTGACCGCATAGTTCAGGGAAGGGATGTTGGTCCTGGGATGGGAAGTGCAGCTTAGCCTTCAAGTCCCCATGCTATCTCAGGAGAACTGTATTTTTTACTTGCCTGAATTCTCCTATGACAGGTTTTTTAAAAGTGATTTAAAATTTATGTGTATGTACGTGCATGAAAATATGCGGCTGCTCACAGATACATATATAGAAGATGAAAGGGGAAAATGGACAACTTATAATTACAGATATTTTCGTTCATCTGGTATCCAGATGATCTCCCTTGATTCTGACAGTTTTGACAAATCAGTTTATTAAAATTGTAAATGTAACCCAGAGCTGTTTAGCACAGTACTAGGCAGAAATACTTTCTCCTCACGTTATAGTTTGCTTTTACAGTATCAGAAGTAAAGACAGCTATACTTAGAGGACAAAACAGCCAGTCTTCTATGAGAAGGATGTGGTGTTACATAGAGTCCCAGTTGGTTTTACTGTCCAAGCCCTTCCTTGAGGATATTTTCCTATCACTTTGACCTTGACTGAGGACAGAAAAGCGTCTGTTCCCCATGCTCACCCTCCTTTCCTGCACCTCCTCTCTGTCCCTTCAAAGAGAGAACTTTTCCTGAATGCTCACTTGCAGCGGAGATTATTCAGGTGATGCTCAGGGACAGATGTCAGCAGTGTGCAACTTTTAACATGGGCTACACAAGCACATTGATTACCTTTATGTAACAGGTTTCATGGTAAATGTTTTGGAAAAATATGTGACCCCAAGAAGTAATGGCATGGGAAGGCAAGATAAGAATAATTGAATGCTGACTTAAAAAATAAAAAAAGAAATATGCAAAATGTAGAACTTGTTGCATGATGAAGCTGCTGAAAATGGGGAAAAGAATTTTTTGGTTTCGTTTTCTTTTCTTTTCTTTTCTTTTTCTTTTTTTTTTTTCACTTTGTTTTCTGCCAACTGCCATAGAAAGTCCAGAGAAAATTTTATATGATATCTGATTAGTTTCAGTGGACATTATGTTTTACCATTCTAATTTTTTTCTTCAGCTTTCCTCGTCCTCATCACTTCTAGACTCTGCCCGAAAGTCATTTGTAAACAAACACAGTTCCACAAGGTATCTTTATCTTTGTGCATTGAACTGCTGGCAATCTGACAAAGCCCATGGACCCTTTCTCATAATTTGAAATGAGTGAGATAGAATGTATAGGAGCATAATTATTAACATACTTTAAATACCCACACATTTTTTAACATAGAAATTGTGTACTTATTTTTGATATATTTAGTAACCAGAACTGGTCACTACTATACTTTCAAAGTCCTAATGTGTGTACATCAGGAGTCAGCAAACTGAAACCTACGGAATGGTTTTATAAATAAAGTTTTATTGGAAAACAACCATGTTCATTCATTTACATATTTTCTGTGAATGCTTTCACACTACAAGAGCTTGGTAAATAGTTAGCTTGAGATCATATGGCCCTCAAAGTCCAAAATATTTGCCATCTGGCTCCTTATGGGAAAAACTTCACAATCACTGATTTAAATTGCAATAATAACAGTTGTAATAATAATGATTGCAATAAACAAACTGGGTTCTACTGGTAATAGTCACAAAAGATGCTAGCTACTGGTTTTTTTCCTGTATTTATCATTGACACAAATGCTAAATTTCAGATAAAAGTTAGTGGAAATAGAGGTGTGATTGGTTTTCCATCCAAATCCACAGACCACCTGAATTCTATTCACGCATCCCTTGGAGACCTATGGAATCCAGGTTAGTAACCTCTGAATGGGATTACAATTTAAAGACCCTTTCAGCAGAAGGAAATAATTTCTTTGCAGTGCGAAGAAAAATCTGCACCCTTTCCAGCCTTTTAACAAATTTATGCATGCCTTCAATGTAAGGGATTTTTAGGTAGTAAATGAAAAAGAAGTCAGATCATCCCTGAATTAGGTGACTCACAGCCACCTTTGAACTCTTACTCCGTGTTGCAAAGACCCTATGTCTTGATAGAGAAAGTCTTTTTTTTTTTTTTTTGGTATAGCTATTGAACCTGAGGCCTTTGCATGGCACTATATCATCTCCAGCTTTTTTATTTTTTATTTTTTTTATGTTGAGACAGGGTCTTGCTAAGCCACTAGGACCAAAACAGTAGTCTCCTTCTTCAGCCTCCCAGAGTGCTGGAATTACAGGTGTGTACCACTGCACCTGGCTGAAAGTCTAGTTCTATCAGCTAGCCCAAAAACAAAACAGAACTTCAGATTCTTTATACCTACAGCCAGCTCATTACTACTACCCTATCCCACCTTTATTTTGTTAGGAAAAAGAGCCAGGATTCCCTCCTCCCCCATTCCCAGGCCTCTCCTGTTCTCTGTTGATTTTTTTTCATCTTCTCTCTTAACATCACATCAGGACATACCACCAAACCTGACTTTGCCATTTATGTGGCTATGATGTCTTATTCTCCAGAGACAGCTTCCAGTATTCAGCAATAACTCATGTCCACTTAATGTGAAAATTGGTACCGTCTAATAGAATCTTCAACATGCTAACCACACCATCCCAATAATGAAATGCAAATTTCTTTGCTTTCTTCGTATGGTCGTTTTTAGGCTATTGAGTAACAGAATATCCTTTACTATGTATTGAGAATTAGAAATTAAGATGTAGAATGTTTTTACAATAATTTTAGATAGATGTTAGTAAGCTGTCCATCACTATAACAAACCTGAGGTAATTGACTTTTAAAGAGAAAAGATTTATTCTGGATCACAATTGTGTAGGTTTCCTTCCAGTCTATGTTCATGTCGACCCTGTTGCTCTGGATCTGCGGCAGCCCGTCATGGTGGGAATGTGTGTGGAGCAAAACTGAGTACCTCAGGGGCCAGGGAGCAGAGGGGAACAGAAGGAACTTGAATTTCACACTGCCCTTCAAGGTTGTGCTCCCAGAACTGAAGACCTGCAGGGTTCCTCCTCCTCCTGAAGGCTCAGTCAGCTCCAAGTAGCGCTACAATGGGGACCATGGCTTTGGGGACATTCAGCATCGAAGCTGTAGCAAATAATCTCCTTACCTAGAGACCTAAGTGATCTTATTTAATCCACAGGTTCTTATAATTATTCCCATTTTTGTTCCTAAGAAAATTAAGATATAGGGAATTTGTATCATCTTGATAAATGGGAGGATTCTAGAATTCATGGTTTTTTTTTCCACTTTTCAGAGAAAAGACCATCTTGCTCTGTCTGATTTATAGGATTTAGCTATAACCTCTGTGTGTGTGTGTGTGTGTGTGTGTGTGTTTTCCCTTAGGAGAATCCAGTAGTGGTTCAAGCTTTATAGAGAAAGGCAATGAGATGGATTTGTTCTGGCCGTAGACTTAAGGGACCCAGGGCCTAGATCACTTCCTAATTTGCTCTCCTGTGAAATAAGGGCTTCAAGAGAAAGGATTGTCTGGAAGGCTCCTTCTGGTGTCATCTGAGCATCCATGGTTCTAGGACCATCCATTCAAAGCAAAGGAAGCTGAGTTAGCCCAACTTGCAATGCACTCCGTCAGCCCGCCTTTCAGACGGGCCTTTAAAGGCAGAGACGCACCTGACACCGGGACCTCTGAGATGGATCTGCAAACACAGCAGCCATTGCACTGTACGCTGAGAAGCTTGCTGATACAGCAGAGCTGGGCAGAGTATTGATTTCTCAGATAATATTTGAATGTCATCTTATTGAGACAAAAAGAGCATTGGTGGGGAGCCAGTGCTGCTCACAGCTGCAGGAGGCCAAGTCTGTGGGCATCTTCTGATCGGCCTGCAATAAAGAAAAAGTCGCTCGTCTAAGAGAGTGGGGGAAGAATGTAAACAAGGGCTGTGTTTGGGGACATAGCAGCAGCCTGGAACATCTGAACTGCCAAAGAAACATCCAGTGGGTGAGAAGGAACACATGGGCTCCTCCGCTGAGCAATTAGCACTGAGGGTGAGTGGAGGCCGAGTACTGATCTAGATTCGGCTCCATCTCTGCTCAGCCTGCAAGATGGTGATTTGAACTGACAGCCTTACCACCTGTTGTTAATTGGACTTTGGTGCTTTCTCCTCCTGCTGTCATTTCTCATTACTGCTCCTGACTTCTTTTTAGGGGTGTGGGTACAGTGGGCAGTGGCCAGCCACAGGAAGAGGGCACAGGTACAAGTCATGTGCACGCTTTCTTCCATGCCCATTTCAGGCTCTGCGTGGCTAAGGCAGCAGTGGTGTTGTCCAGTCTCCTTTTGTTGCCTCGGTGTTGGGCACTTTTCATGCTGTACTGTAGCTTTCTGTTAACCTCGCTGACCTTCTTCCGGATTGAAAGCACCTGGAAAGCAGAGGCTGAAAGTTCTCCTCCGTGACCACAGCACCTAGTTCTGTGTCTGGCCTTTGGCCTAACCCATTCGAAGTGTCCCCTGCTCTTAGCAGTGTCATTTGTTGTTACGGTCTGAATCCCCATTTAAACTGGCAACACTGCTGCCTACCTGCCAGCAAAATTAGAAGCCGTCCTCCCTGCTACCACCACCATGGCTTCCTCTTCCATTACTTCTCCATGCAAATAAATCATCACATCTTTCTGATTTTTCTCTGAGGTCCTCTCAGATTTGTTCTTTTACCTCATACCACTCCCTGGTTCGTTGGCTCATTATTGCAATTATCTGGTCTTCCTACTGTCACTTAGGCCTGAACTTAGCCTGTCTGGTGGCAAACCTGAATTCAAAGCCATTTCCTGCCACTTTCCTGTGTGAACTTGAGCGTGTTCCTTAAGCTCCTCTTCATGTGTTGACTATGCAGACTGTCTTACGTACTGAATTAGGGACAAGATTAAATGAGGTTGTAGATGTTATCTGCTTGGAAGAGTCACTACCACAAAGAAGGCCACCAGTACTGGTGGCTGCATTTATTGTTCTTTTCCCGGTCTTGGTCCTCTGGTTGGAGGTCATCGTGCAGTAAAACATGAGCTAATCCTCAGGATCTACAGGCTTGCTTCTGGGCTCAGTCTGGCACTGAGGCTTATCCTCCATTCTACTCTATGGACACTTCATTTACAATTGAAGTACTTCAGCACTATAGAAGTGGCTTAGTTATAACTATTTTTAAGCCAGACTTTAGGCTTAAATACAGCTGTTAGAGAATGGCAGACTTTGGTTTTAAATGAAATCAAAATTCACTTCAAGAAATGGAATAAGCCAGGTGCGGTGGTGCATGCCTAATCTCAGCACTTGGGAGACTGAGGCAGGAGGGTCACCAAGAGTTCAAGACCAGCCTGGGTTCAAGACCAGGGTCTTGCCAGACCCTATCTCAAAAGAAAAAAGAAAAAAAGAAAAAAGAAACATACTAAATATCACCAAATATTAATTTAAAATACATAATTTAAGAAGCAGTTTTCTTTATTTCCTTAAAAATGATCCCTGAGGTACTTTATAATCTTCACTATTATTAATCATCCCTTAATGTAACTGGATTTTTTTTTCCCCAGGCTTAAGTAAAATTATTATTTCTAACTCTGATTTTCCTGGAGTCAGATATTTCTGAGAACAGCTCTGAATTTCTTGGTCAGTTTGCACTGAGAGCCTACATGTTAGTCCCTGGCTTCTGTGATTATGTCAGGGATCTGTCAGAATTAATCAGAGTCATTACCCTGTACTTGTTGTCTACATCTCCACCACCTCAGTGAATTAGAAAAGGAAGGACAGAGTAAGCGCCAGCACAGTACCAGGCTTGAGCTGGCACCTATCAAATGAATGTTGGTCCTGTCAGCCAGTGCTGAGGGATCCCCGCAGTTCTGCCAGCCCTAGGGTTCCTCTGGGACCACCCCCCAGAGGGAAACATTGCTGCCAATTTTGCATTTACTTTTTTGGAGAACAAAGAGTACCAACTGCGAGTGTTCCCATTTCCCGTCTACTTTCACTGGGGTTTTCTAGGGTTTTACATAAGTTCCTCAAGAGTAGTCTCAGAGAAGACTCTAACGCTTCCTGTCTTCCTTCAGTGGCTCTTCGCACAGCTGAAAGTCTAGCAAGTGTGGAGTTACCTCTCTTTAGCCCCAGGCTAAGAAGTAAGCAGCTCCTTTTGAACTCATCTTCTATGTCTGGTATCCATCTACTTGCATAAAATAGAGATAATTCTGATCTTCTTCAATCTTATTTTGCCAAAATAATTAGTATGTATTTAGAAATAAATTGTAAGTCTGAGAATCTGAGTGGAGGGTAGGGGGCGTCCAACTAATTTCAAGTCCAAATGTTTCACATTAGATTACTTTTTCGCAAGGATTCTCGAATAAGGACCTAATAACCAACTCAGAAAATAACCAAATTAAAAATATTTAATTAAAACTTTTAGCTAATAGTTTGCAAACCTTCTATTAGATAGATCCATGTGACTATATAAAATTCATAGCATAGAAAAACATCTAATATTTATTTACAGATGTGATACAAATAACGTTATATGAGCAACACCAAAGAATGTACCTTTATATCGTTGAGCCTTAAATTTTCCAAGCATGAATTGAGCAGATAAATAAGCTATTTCATCTAATTACCTTTTATCTATTTACTAAGCCCTTCTAAGAGAACTGTGGGTGGGCCTCCTAAAAAGGGACCTGGGACTTTGGATCAGAAGCTAGACTGGCCGGCGAGTGGAGCTAGTTCATGCTTCGCTGTGCTGTAAACAACAGTGTGGGTACAACTGGACAGGCCCTGGAAGTGTGGCTGAGAATGTGGGGACGCCTGGTGTTGTTGTTTATGCCATTTGGCAAATATTTCTACTCAAGCCTTCGTCTCGTTTATAGCATTTCATTTTACAGCCCATCATGATGATAGTAACCAACTCCAGCAAAACATCAACAAGCCGTTAGAAACCGTAGTGTTGGAAAAATGAATGTGACCCCAGAGACCTTCATCCATCCCCCATCCCACCACACTCCCCTCACCGCCCCCATCTAGTGTTCAGTGAATTTCTGTAGCCAAAGTGGTTGCTATGGGCCTTGGGTCTTGGGTCAAAGGAGGATATTTGGAGGGATTTTTCTAAACACACACATATAAATGTTGAGAAATAGCACTCTAACAAACCCCAGCCCCTCTGGGT
>RJWT010005206.1:0-31476 GCA_004365215.1 Cuniculus paca | reverse complement strand
CCCCTTGCTGCTGTGCTGTCATGGGAGTCCCCTTCGGTGGTCCTGGTTTGGAGATCTTCCCCTGGAAATAGTCAGCATCCCCTGAGCCGCACTTGTAAACTTGAATGTAGAAAACTGGGTGAAAAGGTGTGATGAAAGCAGTTTATCCTTGAAGTCTGCTGACACCCAGGGGCAGAGTGACAGGGACAGGTTTGAGGACTTGGGATGGCATGATGTAGCTTATGGGACTAGAGCTCTGTTGGTCAGAGAGGCCCATGGACATGAGGGTGATGGGCTTGTGACCTTGACCACTGCTTCCTCCTCCTCTCAATCCCTCCCTATTGGGCCTGGACAGTGCAGGGACCTGAGGCTAAATCTGAAGCTGAGGGAGGTCAAGGGCTACGAGGGAGAAAAGCTGGGTCAGGGCTGTGGCCTCACCACCAAACCCATATGCCAGGGACTGCCCTGCCTCACCTGGTGCCAGGTGGGAGAGTAGTGGTATGGGGTGAGGTGGCTGCTCTGCAAGGGTAGAAGAGGTAGCTTGAAGCTGGGGTGAATTTCATGAGATTTGCCTCAGGGCCTGGCCTCTTTCCCAGAGGAGAGCTGTGGTTAAGAGATGCGGGCAGCTGCTCCCAGGGTTGAGTGAAGCTGTGCTCCCACTGGTACTGTGGAAGGTTTGTTGCAGGGTCAGGGGCCTGCCCACTGCCCACTGAGTGCACGCACACACACGCGCACACACACGCATGCGTGCGCTCATACACATTTACCTTTACCCTTGAGTTGTGTTTCCTACACAGAAAGCTATTTCTTGACCTATCCCCACTCCATACTGCTGCTGTTTTGCAGTCTCTGCCCAACACCTCCCCTTCTGTCCCTTCTTATGCAAATATAGGGCTGGCTGTATAACTCAGTTTGGGACTCCTTAGGCTTCTGAGGGCCAGTAATTTGCCTCAAAGTACACAAGGGGAAACCACAGGCCTGGAAGGTATGGGGTGCTGTGTAAGAGTAGAAGCCAGCGTTGCTCCCTAGCAAGGCTTATTTTGTGGGTAGGACCACTTCAGTCTCAGGGGACAGCAGCTACTGCACTTCAATCCCCTTTTCCAACAAACAGTAAATCCTCCCTGGAGGTGGACTCAGACTAGGCAATGGGGGATACCCTGCAATAAGTTGAGGGGTTTGTTAATGTGTAAGCAGGAGAGGGTAGGAAATATGTGGATTTTGGTATAAAAAGTGGACATTCTGGGTGTTGAAATGGAACACTCACTCTTAAATTTATGTCCAGCTGCCCTATGCCCAGGTAAAGAACAGGACTCCATGAGGTTTCTATTTCAAATTTCTCATTTATTTTGACATTCACTTGGTTGTGATTCCAAGTTATCAAAGATGCAAGACAAGAAATCTGCAGCAGCAGTAGTGACGTGGAGGTGGAAAAAGACAGCAGAGAGGATTGGGCATTCTCCAGCCTCTCCTCCTCCTCTTTCTGTTTAGAGTTCAGTTTGAAGAGTGTACAAATAGTGTCCCATAGTGCAGTCTCCACAGCTATAAGGATAGTGTAGTTGGCTGGGGTGAGCTCCCTCTTTACAGAGCAGGCCCTCACAGCTACAGTGAGGTCAGCAGGCCATCTTGAGCCTGGGATGGAGCCTGTGCCCTGAGCAATGGGGGCTATGTGGGGAAGAGCTGTGGCCTGCCTTCTGTCTAATGCATTGGACCCAGAATTTGACTGTTACCAGCAGTGAAGCTGGAGAAATAAATGGAGACACACTGGCACGGGATGCTGTGTACTCTGGGACGCCCAATAAGAAGCAGGTGATAGTTAACTGGGTTGTCCTGATTTTTCCAAAGGCAGGAGATATGATGATGGTAGTGTTATTCTTGGTGAGGAAGGCGGGGGGTTGGCTGGTGGATTGGCTGTGGAATTGCATGGGGACAAGGCACTGGGCTGGTTGTCAGGAAGTGGAGAGGGCTGCCAGGCCCAGCAGCTCATCAAGGAGTTGCACATGGCCCAGGAAGGGCTGGCAGTGGGATACATGGGTTAAAGCTGCTTCCTAAGTTGCTCCTCTGCACTGGGAGACAGATCTCATTAACCCACTTAAAGCTACTTCCTGGTACAAGATCAGTGCTACATTTGAGGTCACTCAGTAGAGGGGTCAGACAAACATGCTGCTCTTCACTAGCAATTAAAATGATTTTGCCTTATAATCTCATGACTTTTTGTTGTGTTTTTTTTTTCAGTCTTTCATTCCTCAGCAAACATGCATTTACATAGGATTAGACACCCGGGAGTGCCAGCACCTGCTAGGATGAGGGTAAGAGGGAGTGGCCTGCCTGGCAGATCTTTTTAGGAGATCTTTAAAGACCCTTAGAGTACATCTGGGTAAGCCTATTTTTCCTGGAGAAAGTGGAGTCTCACAGAAGATAAGGGACTGGTCCTAAAGCTAATGAGTGACCAAAATGTGGCCAGACCTCAGGTCTTCTACTTCTCAACTCATTCTCCATTAATTCCAGGTCCAAACAGAGTATTGCAAAAGGTGCTCATTCCCCTCTCTGTCCCACTCCCTCAGCTGCTCTCTACCCTTTGTTAAATGCAAAATCAAGATTTCGGCAGAAAGCACAGCCCCTTCCCTGTGCCATCCTCTGCAACATTTAGTGACTCAGGAGTGAGGTGGGGGTCAGCTATGCCTTAGAAGGGGGGAGCAGCCATATTTTACTGCAAAGCCATCCGAAAACTCATCAAGCATACTTACTTAAAAAGCATAAGGCCACTGCTATGTTATATGCTGGAATTGGGACTAGAGTAGGACAGCAATAAAGAGTCCAGCACTGGAGACTAGGGAGAGCAGTGGCCAAGGGAAAGCAGAGGCATGAAATCTAACCACGAAGACACACCCAATCCTCAGGAGCCCCGCTCTCCCATGTTAGCAGTGAGGGCTGTTGGTCCCAGTGCGGTGAAGTGGGTTCTGCTCCACAGTCACAGGTGGATGCTTAAGTAGAGCACCAGTCTCTACAGGAGCTGGTGTGGGCAGCTTCACCACTGCAGCATTGCCCACGGAGATGCCAGGCTCTTCCTGTACCAGCTGGCTGGTTGGCATGGGGATTTACCACCTTAATCACCTTTCGTGCTTACTGCTTGGAGGTCAGATTTTTCTTTCTAGTTGGTACCCCTGGACCCTTCCACTCTGTGCAGCTCCTGAAAATGGTGAAGCCTCGTGATTGGTTTACGTGTACGTGCGCACACCTGGGGATGGGAATGCATTCAGCATGGTGGACCAGGGTCTGAGACAATCAGCAAGACTTCCTTAGCTATGCTTCTGGAACTCTAGTAACAAAACTTGAAAAGGCTTCTTCAGCAGGGGGCAGCTGGTTCCTAAGTAGGGAAGAAAAGGATTTGGAGGAGACAAGTTTAGACAGACGCTTTCTGATACAGTCCCCACTAACAGCCACACACCATGGCCTTTTAAAAGTCAACTTGATATGTTCCATGAGGAGAGAGCAGATGCAGAAACGATGTGTTCAGTAATCAGTACTCCTATTGGTGCAGCCACAGTGACAATACTGATAACCAAAGTACAAAACTAAATTGTAGATTAGCTCTCGGACGCATTTTAGCAAGCAAGTCCCAAGGAAGTCCTTTGTACCTACCTTCCCCTCTCAGCTCAAATTCTAGACTATGTAGCCCTCACTTTTCTCTTAGCCCTTTGTCCCCTTTTCTTCTAGGCATAGCCGCTACTTCATCTCCCAAGGATTCTGGAAGTCACTGGAGCCTTCGCTTAGCTTTTTCTGGGGCTTTTCATAGCCTCGCAAAGCCAGGGGTTTGGACTTCCTGGAAGGGGTTGTGGTGGCACTATGGCTGTTGGAGAGAAGTCCCAACAGAGAAACTGGTGAAGTTGCTAAATCAGTCAATAGACAAGCCTCCAGCTCTGGGCTCTGTATTGGAGCCAGCCCCAACCCTTGTTCTCCATGCATTCAATAGCTCATTTCCTGGTGAACCCTCTGCTATGGAGCGAGAAAAGCCAAAGAAACTGAGTTAGTCCTTGTGGGGCTGTTGGAGGGTCATCCATTGTCCCTATGGCTCCTGCTGGGGCAGCAGTGTTGGTGCGTGTGCAGGTCAGGGGGTGCAATGGTTACACATCTGTACTAATAGCCCTTGGATTGGTGAAGGCCTCACGCCCAGAGCTTGGCCAAGTCACCGGGTAACTCTGGGGCACTGCCAATTTGAGGGAGGGAGGTCCCCCCTCTTTGTAGTATGTGGGAGCAAAGGAGAGCCTCTCGCCTCCACCCCCATTGGGCACCATGTCAGCTGTCCGTATGTAAAAAGGGGAGTGGTATGGAGAACAGGTGATGCAATGGCTCCCTGCTGCCCCACATGGCTGGCTACAGGGCTCGCTAGTGAGAGGTGCCAGGCTGCCTCTGCCATCCAGGGCTTGGGAAGTGCAGGCATTGCAGGCGGGGCCTCTGGGATGGACTGAAAGGTCGTGCTCCTCCTCTTCCTCCTCCTCCTCCTCATCTGCATCCTCAGTGCTCTTCTTGCAGCAGTAGTACTAGGAAGAGGAGACAGGAAAACCAAGTCTGTGTGTGCTCCCCATACCCCTTGGCCCACTGAATATCTTCTGCTGGACTCTTTGTTGGTTCTGGGGATAAAACTAAACACCAGAGGCCTATGTTCCCCAAGTACATACTCCCAGCTTTGCAAGGCCAATACTTCACCTTTTCTTGTCTCCCTATTTCTCAGTGAACTAACTTCAGGTCATGCTTGCGGACACAGGGAGGCAGAGAGGGAGGAATATGCACATCACATTGAGAACAGGCCTGGGGGCTGCTGGAAGCAGTTTTCAGTGTCTCCCCACCTCCTAAAACCTCAGAGGTGAACACAAGACCCAGTCTCTTCCTAACACATTCTCTGAGTGTCCCAAAAATACAGGGTGCATGGGAGATCCATAGCTTCCTTCTGGCCACCACCACCAACTCCTGGATTTAAACCTATCCTCTGTGGTTTTGGGCTTCGTGGGCCCCAAAGTGAGTTCCCAGTTTCTGCCCCCATAATGAATAAGTGGTTTACTGGTAGCCTGGCAGCCTCTGGCTACCGGCCTAGGGGACTGACCTGGAGTCTACAGTAGCACAGGACAGCGATGATGCAGAGGAGGATCACTGTAGCTAGGATTCCGCCAGTGATCACAACTGTTCCCGCTGTCATCCGCCCGATGCCCCATCAAACTCTGCAAAGATGTGTGCGGAGAGGTGAGGAGCAGTCAGTCATGAGGAACTCTCGGTGCAGCTGGATCAGGGGGACTGGAGACGAGCAGGAGCTGGGAGGGTTCAGGTGCTTGCTAAAGACAGGACTGGCTGGGGCTGGGGTCTGGCCAGCTTAAGCCAGAGTGGAGTCCGAGGATATTGTTGCCAGGAGAAAGAGAGGAGGCAGAATGCTAATTCTGCTCCCTGTTTCTATGTAGTATCAAAGGTTCTTATTGCTTTTTTCCTTTATCCTCTTCTTACCCTTTCTTTTCTCCTTACATCTTTCTTGTCCCCCCCATCCCACAGATCCAAGATACAGAGAATAAGGTGGTACCTCAGTTCACAATCTTAATTCTTTTCACAATTCTGATCACAAACTGAATTCGATGAGAACCACATCAAATTTCCCTATACGGTCAACACTGAACCTAACCATTGAATTTGATTGGGTTCTCACCCAATTCAATTTGCACCAGAATCATAGAAAGAATTCAGTTTGTGAACTGAGGCACCACGGTAATAGAATGCTAGCCTCTGTGGACTGAGGGCTTCACCTGTGTGATCCGTCATGCTAGCACTCACATCCCCATGTTCTCTCATGAATCCCCACAGTAATCTTTTGGGATAGCCACAAATTACCCTATTCTACCCAGAAAGAACTGAGGCTTTGATGAATTTGGCTGGTATTCCACCCAGCCTGGTTCCTCTCAAAAGCCACGCTCCTGGGCACAAACACCAATGGTGTCCAAGCCTTTGGCCCCAGCTACAGGGCAGAGGACCCAAAACTCACAAATTTTGCCTGGTTCTGACCTGGCTCACACATGTGTTCCTTTTAGGGGTGTCTCTCTCCTTCAAAAATCTTCATGGAAAATAGCATCCTGGCTCCTGGAAAGCTGTGGTCAGGCTAGGGATACTGGTTCTGGCTGAGAGGGCTGAATGAATAGGACGGAGGCAATAGGATAGGGTGTGAGGCTGTCTCTATCAAGGAATGGGGATTTCTGAGCCTCTCAGACACATGGAGACCAAGGGAAAAGACAGGGTACTTGGCATCTTTAGGATGGAAGAATGACTGTGAATAGATATGTTCAGTAAAGGGAACAGTGACCTAGAAGACAACAGAAACAAAGGTGCTGAGGGAAGAGTGTTTCCTGCTAAAAAAAGGCCTCCAGTGTTAATTGATTCTTTAATATCCAGCCCATTCCTCAAAGGGCATGTGGGAGCCAGACTCCAGCGGTAGCCTACTCACCAAGCTGTGCACCTGTGTGTTCACTGGTGGAAAGAGTACATTTTCCTTCCCCCAGAGACACCACCTGCCCATCACTGTGCTCCAAGAGGGCTCCATCCACCCAGCGGTACTGATCCTAGTTCACTCCAAGGTGCTGTGCAGCCTTGTTGCTACCATGTACTTTGTGGACCAGTAACACAGGCAGCCCTTAGGTCTGCAAGAAACGTGGCATCTTGAAGCCCACTTCTATCCTAATGAGTCAGTCAGCGCCTGCATTTTAACAAGGTCTCAGGTTACTCTTTTGCACATTAGCTTCACCAGGTCCCAGGATGTACCCCTAGCTGCTCAGACTGTAAAATCCTCAAATCCTTCTTTGTCTTCCACCAGTATTCTATGCCAGTTGACTGCATCCCGAGGCTGCACTGGTGCAATGACTTCCTAACCTCCTGGTTTTGTGTCTGAGCAGCCTTCCCTCCAGGAAGGTTTGGTTTTTCATCATGTACACATGCCTCTCTATGCTCCAGTGCCTTCCTGGATACATTCATGTAGTATACATTCATGTGGACACAACTTTCAGAAGTTTTGAAGACTTCGCCCTCCCTCACTCACTCCCCTAGCATGCTTGCTACTCAATGTACCTTTCTCTCCTCCTCTTTCATTGTCTCCTACATAAAGCTTCTGTTCCAGGTCTTAGGAAGCTCACAGCTTAGTGATGAAAAGGCACTTGGCATACCCTGTGACACAGTGTAAGACTCACAACTACAGTACAGATGTTGGGCATGGGGACATTGAGTAGGGGCAACTAATTACTGGGGGAGTTCCATAGAAGGTGTCATATTTGAGCTGAATCCTACAGCCTGAGTAGGAGACAAGGTAGGGAGGGCTTGTGGGTAGGTAGGGTTCCAGAACTGTGAGGAATCTAGAAATGCTGGGACAGGTCAGGGGTTGGCATGAAGCTGGAGAGGCTAATAGATAAGACAGGCTTTTTATAGGAGAGTGCACAATCTCTGTCTGCCTGTTCACATCCTACCCTGAGAAGCTGCCCCTTATTGCCCCATCCCTGATGTTCTCTCCCAGTTCTGACTACGATAATGCCTTTTCGATTCCACTCTTCCAATCCTGGTTTAGTGGGATCATAGTGAACTTTTCATGTGGGAATATCTTGACTCTATTAAATGATAAATCCTTTGAAAATGGGAGTTCTGTCTTATGCTGTTTCCTTGTTCCCCTAGCAGCATATACATCGTGCTCTGACACACAGGAGATATTTAACAAAAATTGGGTAATCATTTCATTATGCGGCATGTCACAGGCTTGGCAGTTATGATTCTGACCACGAGGAGGCAGCAAATCGTATCTCTTAGCTCAATCCAGTCTGCAAATGTAACTGAGTTTCTGTCAAGACCGGTTTGACTTTGCCTAGATGCATGGTGGGTCATGCTTTGGGGTTCCCTGCGACATCTGGTGGAAGAAAAATGAATCTTAGGTGAGGAAGGTTTTATGTAACTTCATTTCAACAACACTTCATCCTTCCCTACTTCTCTGCAAGCTCACCTCTGAGGGCTGCTTATGATGCAGGGTGACCTGTGACATGACCTGAGATGGGGAGGCAGAGGTGACCTGTCCTATGCCTCTGGATGTGCCCAGCCTATTTTAACATTTAGTATTTTATTTTAAGGTTGGGAGTATTTTATTTTAAGGTTGTATATACATACAGCAGTGCAAATGTAATTTACTGGGCAAGTAGGCAAACTCATAGGCACTGTATTCAACCCCCTCTAGCAGAGCACAACCAAGTTTCAAAATTTAAATTTTAAAATTAAAAAGATAAGGTTAAATACATAAGATTAACTAATGTATACATTCACCTTCAGGACACGCTGAAGATGTTTTGTGTAGTTCTTTTGCATGTAGCGTTCTTTCCCTCATGGCATGTAAGGAGCTCTCCAACTGTTAATAGGTCTCTGTTTTGCAACAAAATAGCAATTTTAAAATCTTGGGAAAAAAAATACATGACCTTCCACGTGGAAGCCCTCACTATTAAATATCTGTAAAGTAGACAGACTGGTTTGCATATCCTTTTTGGAATTACAGTAAAGCATATTGGAAGCATTCGAAATGTAATAAGCAAAATATATTTATAGACGGGTCTGTATTATAAAACATAAGTTATATAACAATCATGTTCCTGTAATGTCCTACACTAATTTATAATGCCAGAAATAAGTTAATGGGACATGGTTTAAAACTGTTGTTTTCCTATTCGCTTCAGGTTCAGAGTAAAATAAATAAAATATCTTCATAGGGATGGGGCACACTGGCCAGGGCGAAAGGTATACAGGGAACTAAGGCCAGGCTACTATTCAGTTACGCTAGAAACAAACATCTCCGTACATTTGAGCATTATATAAATGTATAAGAGCTTTCATACTGACACCAGAACATCTGTTCAAGCTGCTCAATTTGTTATGTAGCAAGAAGTAACTAATACACTGAGCCTTATATAACCCTGCAACACAGGAGGGGAGGCCAGACCTTTAAGTGATCTGCCTAGAGTCACAGAGAGCAAATGTCTGTGCCAGGACCCCAGGCCAGTGCTTTGGAGTTCCTATCCTACATGCTGCCTCGTCTTGAGCTTTCTGAGAAAGAGAACGAGACCCTTGTGTTCCCACACAGGTCCTAGAAGGTCTGGGGCAGAATGGTGCCCAACTCAGGAGGTTGGGTGGCTCAAGGGGACAAACCTAACGTCCATGAAGGAATACTGAGGGTCTGGCCTCTGTGGCCAGGACTTTCTGAAGCTCCTCCTCCACCCTGCTTCTTCCCTGGGCCCAGACACTGTTTCTGGGGGAGAACCGGTTAGGCCCTGGCTTGCACTTACGTGAAACAGCTGGAGCAGCAGTGGCTCAGTCACGCAGGCTGAGCCTGAGCGGATTTCGGGTGGGGGTGCATCATGGCCAAGGGCATCAGTCCCTGCTGGAGAAAAGAGGGCAAGGTCAGCTGAGCAGGATATAGAGGACAGGCTGGAGCCGGAGGAGGCACCAGGTTGTAACTCCAGAACGCTAGGGTGGTCTCCAAAGGACTTCTTTGCTTCTCGTTCTCTCTGGTTGCCTTGGCCTCAAAGGCTCCCAGTCGAAGAACCTGGAGAGAGACTTGTAAGGTCACATCTGATCCCGTCCTTGTCTCTTCCCTCAGCACTGATGTTTGGAACCCTCACCTAATGCAACAGCAACATTCTGGCCAAGAGCACAGAGGCAGAAGGGAGCCTGTCTGCCTCTCCATGCTCCACTAGAGAGTTCAGATCATCCTAGGCTGCCTGCATAACTGGCCCCTTGTATCTCTTTCCCATCGCCTTTTCCACTGATCCCTGGGCCTGTTAGTTTCTTCCAGTGTTCAGAGTCACACACTCCTTTATCTGATATCCTGACTTCCTTCAGGCCGAATGTGCCAACTGGGTAGTCAGATGATAAAGTTCAGGTTGACATGCTGATAGAAGGGGAGGCAGGACATCACTGAGACACCTAGGAAGCCAGGGTCGGCTAATTATGGGGTCTCTTTAATATCCCTCCAATATCCACCCACCATTATTTAGAAGAGAGACTGGGCTGTACATGGGGCAGGGGAAGAGGAGCAGGATACCATGCGGTGTGGCAGTTGTCCTGAGGAGAAGACCCTCGCTGTTTGTACTGGGGAGGGAACCTGCTCGTCGACCACGCCCACAGAGCCATCTTCTGAAGGAACACGGCTGACCCCCTTGAAGTTCTCTGCCTCAGCCAAACCCAGAGGTCAAAGGACAGGCATTCCTGCCTCAAGGACCAGGGTGCACTGGATGCCAGCACATCTCAAGTGCAGTGCTCAGGAGGGGTTGTGAAGGAAGCGGGCGATCTATCACGTGGTCTTGTCTGCATATTCACCTTCTTTCTTCATCTAGGCCTTTATCTGTCCTGGCTCCTGCCTCCTGTGCTCTGGGTGCTCAGGCTTTCTCTTCTCAAAGACGCTGTCACTCTCACTGAACTGTAGTCTTATATGAATGGAGGTTAGAGCAAAGCTCTTCCTGCCTAGGTTATGAGATTCTGAAAGTTAGAAGTCAGAAGACTAAAGAGAGTTTGGGCAGGGTTCTCATCCCAGAGCTATGTGCATACTGCACAGTTGGAATGTGAAGAAAATCTGTTTCAGAATTTCCCTCCCCCATAAAATACAGGGGGTCAATAATATGGCAATGATTTGGTGAGCAAGATTTCACTGGCAAGAGCTGTTGCTGAGCTGTGAATCCCTCCCTCCAACCCCCAAGGGTGAAGGGGCCATGGGCTGACATGAGGCTGTCTTGAGTACCATCCAGTGATACCAACAGTAAGAACAGGCTGGAGGTGGTCCCCAGATGCCCAGGGGTTGAATAAGATGTTATAAGGGATGGTATGCTTCAGAAGAGAATTCGAGGAGGCCCCCACCCACCCGAATTCACAAAAGCAAGAGCTAGTTTAAGTTCTTCCCAGACCTCACACCAGGCAGGTGCTTATGCCACTGAGCTAAATCCCCAGCCCTTTGCTCCCAGATCTCTAACCAATAAGAAGCCACAATTTCTATCCTGGCAGGAAGTGAAACAGCTTTGAGGTCCAGGGGTGGAAGGGAAAAGTAAGGGGACTATAAACAGCAAAAGGAACTCATGTGGCCAACCTCCAAAGCACTTCCAGCCTGAACCAGATCCAAGTTGGAAGATAGGAGAAGAGTAAGACCACCAGATTGAGAGTCTATTGATTACTAGTCATGGTTAGAATTCTCATTTCTGAGTTTAAACTGCCTGTATAACTTAACTGTAAGAGCAACAATCACCTAAGATTAAATTAAAACCAAGACAAAACAAAGCAGGTGGCTGACCAAAATTCTTTTGTATGTTAGGGGAAAATTTCTCCCATTGAATGCATTTTAAAGTAAAAGGATGCTCAGGGGGAGAAAAATTGGTTTTTAAGCACAAACCATGCAACATGCTTGTTTAAAATATCAGTAACTTACAGAAAAATGATCCATGGAAATGTAAGGACTCTGAGATATCTGGCCCAATACCTTTGTTTTCTTATTGAAGAGGACAAATGACTCGCTGAGTCACAGAGGAAGCCTGAGAATCACTGGGAGTGCAGTGTCCTGACCCCAGGGCTACTGTTTCTCCTTCTAAAAGGTCTGCAGCTCTTTCTCCAGAAGCTAAAGTATCCCCTGACATCAAATTGGCTTGATGCAAACGATCACCTGAAGCACAAGTTAAAAAGCAGAGACCGTTGGTGTGGCTCAGGAATCTGTGTGGTTTAACAGGCTTGAACTGTAACCATTGGCCCTCTTGGGAAATGATGTCAAAAGGAAGGTCTTTAGGAGGATTTCCATCTCTAGGCAACAGGGGTAGTGCTGTGGAATGGCGGTGACTTTGTAGCGCCTGTACCATCATCTGCTGCCCATGACAAGATGAGCGTTGGGTTCTGTGTCCTTGGGGCAAATGGGCCAGTCAGGAGGGAGAGGGAAGTCTGAGAAGAGCTTAAGGCACATTAGCCTGAGGGGATGGAGCCAATAAAGAGGTAGGATGGGAGCACCTTATAGGTTGTATTGTGCCAGAGGCTGGGAAGGGACTTTAAAAGCCACCATGATAGATCCTTTCCCACTCTATTAGGCCAGGAGTCTGCTGTTCTCTCTGGAGCCTTCAGAAACTTCAAACTCTCGGCAGTAGTCACCTCGCCCCATTGCCTGCGCGAATGCTGGCAGGAAACGCTGGCCGCAGCTCGTACCAGCACATGTAATTAAGGCTCACTGCCCCCTGCTGTTTGCTCAGTCCCCTTAGGAACACATGTTAATTGAGTGGAGCCTAAGCACTGGCTGATCTCAAGTTTTTTTCCGGTGCAATTAAGCTTTCTCCAATCATTTATTAACTTGTGAAATCGACACACCAGGTTAGCAGCTCCTGAGAAGAGAAACCTTGTTCCTCATACCTGTCTTCCTGGGCTGCAATCTTTAGGCAAGTCTGGCAGAGAGTAATAAAGGAAAAGTATATCTTTACTTTGGTTTTAATTGTGCCCATTACCAAACCCTGACTCCCAGGATGGGAAGAGTTGGTCACTACGTGACTGTCTTTACCCTAGAGTGACAACGGTAGTACACAGGTATGCACTGTTTGAGAAAAGGGCTTCTGTAGGAGGTACAAGGCATTCTTGTGAATTATCAAGATGCAGGGCATCAGTGTAATAATGGGCCATGGGCAGGAGGTTTACAAAAGGGGCAACCTCAAAGGGTAACAAGAAAATAAAGAGATGGAGAAAGTAGCTGAGTAGGATAATCTGGAGAAGTCTCCCCACAGACACACCAACTTGAACATCTATTCATGCCTTCACAAAGTACTTTCACGAGAGCTAAGGAACTGAGATGAGAGACCAAGCACCTATTTTTAGTGTAATAAAATGAAAGAAAGAAAAAAAAGTATTGAAAGTAGGAAGGAAAGAGGTGCCTGTGCCACTCTTCACTGAGTCCCAAGCTACCCAAGGTAGAGAGACACGTTTCACTTGGGGAAGGGAAAGAGAATTAAGACCAGACTTAAACTTGCAATCCAGTAGGGATTGCAAACTCAGTACTGGGCACTGGGCAGAGCACAATTCCTACCACCAGGCCAGTACCTGGGGACTGAGTCACTGGAACTGTGTTAGGCCTTGTGGCCGACAGCCTCCATCACCTGTCCTCCAACCTCTGGAGGCAGAGCAGGTAGTAAGACTCTTACCTGCTGGGGAGCAAAGCAGGAAAGCTAGCACAGGGCTTTGGCATGGAGTTCACTGTCAAACCTAGAGTTGAGTAGAAACTAAAGGCCTCATACACAGGTCAGGGCTCATAGGTGAATTCCTGTAACACAGGGACCTGAGGCAGGTCTATTCAAACTGGCTTCAGCACCACATAGAGACCTGTGTGCTGGCAGAACAGATTCAAGTTTCTGCAGTGTCATTTATAGGTTTGGGGAGCCTCAAGGCACACTACCCACTTCCTCTACAGACTGACCAGGACCCTGTGGCAATACAGCAGAGAAAGAGATGGAAGCAATTAAAAGCAAGCAAAATAGAGCTGGATGTAGTGGCACACACCTCTAATCCTAGCACTCTAGAAGGTTGAGGCGGACAGATTGCAAGTTCAAGCCCAGACTGGGCAATTTAGTGACTCAGCAAGACCTTGTTCCAAAGTAAAAAATTTACATTGTGCTGGGGATGTAGCACAATACAAAGGACCTGGGTTTAATCCTCAATAGTGTAAAAAACAACTCAAAATGTACAGAAGATTAGAGTGAAATTGTAGAGTACGTACTGGTATTTCTCATCTCTCTCTTCTTCTTTTTTTGTATTTTTTTTTGTACCAGGAGTCGAACTCTGGACATTTGTGTTTGCCAGGCAGGCACTTGTACCTCTGAGCTACACCCCTGGCCTCTCTCTTCTTATTTTTGGGTTTTTTTTTTGATAGCTTCATGATCAATATTAAGTTGGTATTATTTTGAGATAGCTTATTAAGACCAATTGATGTTTTTGTAAGCCTCACGGCAATAACATAACAAAGATCTATAATAGAAAAATAAAAAATCACATACAAGGAATCAAAACACACTACTACACTAAATCACTTAATGACAAAAGAAGACTGTAAGAGGCAGAACTACAACAAAACTATAAAATAAGTTACATAATGGCTGTGATAAGACTTTATCTAGCCATAATTATCTTTTTTTCATTTTGGGGGTTATCAGGAATTGAACTCAGGACCTCGTGCTTGTCAGACAGGCTGTGTGCCACTGAGCTATATCCCCGGCCCCATAATTATCTTGAATGTAAATGGATTACATTTCTCAGTTAAATGACAGAGTGATGGGATGGAATAAAAAGTAAGATCTAACTATATGTTGTTTTCAAGAAACTTCACTTCTAACGACATACATAGATTGAAAGTGAAAGGGTAGAATAAGATATTCCATGCAGATCTAGAAGAAAGTAGGAGTAGTCATACTTATATTATATTTAAATGAAAAACAGTAAAAAGAGACAAAAGTCATCATATAATGATAAAAGAGTCAGTTCAAGAGTAAGAAATAACCATTCAAAATATATGTGCACCTAATATTAAAGCACCCTAATACATAAAGCAAATATTAATAGACTTAAAAGGACAGATAGACTCTAATTTAAGAATAGCTGGGGATTTTAACATCTTGCTTTAGATAGATCATCCAGACAGAAAATCAGCAAAAGAACAGCAGAGTTGAATTGCACCCTAGACCAAATGAACCTAACAAAATTCTACAGCAATATCCAACAGCTTCCTAATATACATTTTTCTCATTCGCATATGGAACTTTCTCTAGGATAGATCATATGATAGAATACAAAATAAATTTCAACAAATTTTTAAAAATTGAAATATCAATTAGCTTTTCTGACCACTAGAAATCAATAAGAAAAATTGCTGAGTATGGTACATGCTTATAATCCCAGTGCTTTGGTACTGAGGCAGGAGGATCACAAGTTTGAGGCCAGTCTAGGCAACTTAATGACTTAGATATTGTCTCAAAATGAAAAAGGGATGGGGATACAGCTCATTGCAAAGGCCCTGAGTTCAGTCCTTAGTACTGAAAAACAAGCAAACAAACAAACAAACAAAAAAACCAAACAAAAACAGACCAAACAAAAAACCAAGAAAACCCAAAAAACAAACCAAAACAAAACACTTTTTTTTTGGAAATTATACAAATACATAGAAATTATGCAACTAATTTTTGAAACACCAATGGATCAAGGAAAAATCAAGAAATTTTAAAATTTCTTGAAACAAGTGAAAACGGAGAAACAACATACTAACCCTAGCCGGGTAGGGTGGCTCAGGCCTGTAATCCCAGCACTTGGGAGGCTGAGACAGGCAGATCGTTGTGAGTTTGAGACCAGCCTGGGCTACAAAGTGAGCTCAAGGCCAGCCTGAATGGCATAGTGAGAACCTGTCTCAAAAAGACAAGGGCTGGGGATTTAGCTCAGTGGCCTAAGTGCCTGCCTGGCAAGTGTGAGGTTGTGAGTTCAATCCCCAGTGCTGCAAAAAAAACCCAAAAAAACAAAACACCATACTAACCCTTTGTGGATACAGCCAAAGCAGTACTAAGAAAAAAGTTTACAGCAATCAATGTCAACATTAAAAAAAAAGTTTAAAAAATCTCAAAAGTATCACTTTCTCTTAAGGTACTAGAAAATAAGAACAAACCAAACTGAAGATTAGTAGAAGAAAAGAAATAATAAAAATCATAGGAGAAATGGATAAAATGGAGACTAAAAAACAATATAACAGATCAAAACAAAAGACTGGTTCTTCAAAAAGATAAAATAAAAAATCCCTAACTAGACTAAGAAAAGGAGAGAAAAGTTTCTAATAAATAAAATAAGAGATGAAAAGGGAGAAATTATTACTGACAATACAGAAATATAAAAGATCTTTAGAGATTATTATAAATAGTTATAGGGCAATGAATTGGATAATGTGGAAGAATGGACAAATTTATAGACACATATACCTAACAAGACTGAATCCTGAAGAAATAGAAAATCTAAACAGACCAATAAAAAGTAATGAGATTAAATTAATAATAAAAGGCTCCAAACAAAGAAGAGTCCAGGACCAGATGGGTTCACTGCCAAATTCTACCATACAGTTAAAGGGAAAATCAATTAATTGTCCTTAAATTATACAAAAAAAAAAAAAAAAGAAGGGAAAGAAATTCTCCCAAACACTTTCTCTGAGACCAGCATTACTATGATACAGAAACCAAAAACCAAAAAAACAAACTAGGCCAATATTTTTGATGAACATAGGTGTAGAAATTCCCAACAAGATACTAGCAAGCTGAACACAATAGCACATTAAAAAGATTATTCACCAGGTTCAAACTGGATTCATCCCAGGAATGCAAGGATGGTTCAATATATGCAAATCAATAAACATGATATCATATCAACAGAATGAAGGACAAAAGCATATTAGTCATCTCAATTATGGCAGAAAAGTGATTTGATGAAACTCAATATCTCTTCCTAAAAAAAAATGCCAAACAAATTAAGTATAGAAGGCACGTACCTTAACATTATAAGGGCCATTTACAATAAACCAACAGCTAAGGTTATATATACCAAATGGGGGAAAACTGAAAGTTTTTTCTCTAAGATCTGGAACAAGAAAAGGATGTCCACTTTCATCACTTTTTATTCAATATAGTCCTAGAAGTCTTAGGGTAATCATGTAAGAGAAAGAAATGTTGAAAGGCATCAGAAGTGGAAAAGTCAAATTGTCACTGTTTGCTGATGACATTAATACAAACCACTCCCCTAAATCCTAAGAGTTATTAAAAATAATAAGTGAATTTGGCAAAGCTTTAGAATACAAATATCAACATACAAAAATAGTAGCATTTCTATATGCTGATAGCAAAATATCTGAAAAAGACAAGAAGAAAACAATCCCAGTATGATAGCTACAAAAAATGCCTCGGACGAGTCCTCAAAAGCATAGGAAATAAGAGCAAGAATAGATAAATTAGATTATACCAAACTAAGAATCGGCAAAACAAAGGAAACAACTGAGTGCAGAGGTAACCTATGCTATGGGAAAACATATTTGCAAACTATCTGACAAAGGGTTGATATCCAGAATATATAAAGCATACAATAGCAAAAACTCAATGGCAAAAACAAACAATGACATTTAAAAATGGTCAGTAGGCTGGGTACAAGTGGCACATGCCTATAACCCCAGCTACTTGAAAGACTGAGGTAAGAGGATCACAAGTTTGAACCCAGCTAGAGAAGTTTAGTGAGACCTTGTATCAAAAATTAAAAAAAAAAAATGGAGAGCTGGGGGGGGTAACTTAGTGTGAAGACCCTGGATTCAATCCCCTGTACTACAAAAACCAAACCAAACCAAACCAAAATAAAACATCATGAGCAAAAGATCTAAGTGGACATTCCTCACAAAAAGGCAAGTTGATTGCCTTCAGATACATTAAAAAAATGCACAACATCAGCAGGGTGTGGTGGCTTAAAATAAAAAAAATAAAAAAAGGGTTGGGGATATAGCTCAGTGTGAAGGCCCTGGGTTTAATCCTCCGTACTCCCCAACCCTCCCCCCCAAAAAAACAAAAAAAGAAAAAGCCTCAATATCACTAAATGCAAATGAAAACCACAATGAGATATCATCCCATCCCAATAAATATGGCCTTTATTAAAAAAAATTAAAGATATCAAGTGCAGGCAAAGATGTAGCACACTACATACTATGCTGTGTACTACTATGTAGTTTACTACTATTATCAGTGAAAATGGAAATTAATGCAACCATGATGGGAAACAGTGTGGAGGTTCCTCAAACAATTAAAAATAGAAATTATATGATCCAACAATTCCACTACTGCACATATATCAAAGGAAATGAAGTTAGTATGCCGAAAGGACATCTGTGCTCCTGCGTTTATTGCAGCAGTATTCACAACAGTCAAGATGTGGAAACGACCTAGTGCTGCAGTGGATAAAGAAAACGTACACATGTACAACAGAATACTATTCAGCACCCCCCCCAAAAGAATGAAATCTGTCATTTGTGAGGACATGAATGAAACTAGAGATCATTATGTTAAGTAAAATAAGCCAGGTACAGAAAGCCAACAACTATTTGATCTGATATGTGAAATCTAAAAACACCAATTTCATAGAATTTAAGAGTAGAATGGTAGCTACTAGAGGTCAGGAGAGTAGAGGTGGTGGTGGCATAGAAAAGCTGACCAACAGACACTAATTTACAGTTAAATGGAGTCAAAGGTTCTTGTGTGCTGTTTATCTAGTAGAATGACTATAGATAGCAATAACATACTACATGTACACTCATTTCTCGTGCATTCTGTCCTTGACCTGCGGCTCACATTGGAGTATGTCCCTAAGGCTGCTATGCATGACTTTGACTAATGCTTTGTCTGGACCTTTGTATCTCAGCATACTTGTGGAAACTGTTATTCCTTTCCTTATGCCTCATCTGCCAGCAATTGAGCAATAAAGAAAGTACCTGGCATTCAGCTCGACCCCTGGGACTTGCAGATGATGTGAGCCCTCAAGGAGCTCTTGGTGGGAGTATGAGTCAGTAAACAAAGGCGGGCATGGCCTGTCCTCAGGTTTCAAAACCTCAGATGGCCAGGCCACCAGAGGAAGACCTGAGAGTGACTTTACAGTTCCCACTGGACCACCATGGTGCATGAGGCCCTCAGACTCCCAGAAGCAGGCATTTCTGTCAAGCTCATTCAGTGTTTGGACTAATCAATAAATATTTGCTGCAGATAAACAACAAATCAGAGAGATCCTACTCCTCTCAGCCAAGAGCCAGCGCAGAGGCCCTTGATGCCTGTGGCAGAGACAAGGCCAAGTTCCTCGCTTTCCTGACTGGAGTGACGCAAAGACAGGCTACTTTGCTTGTCCCCTAGGTAAAAAACTATGCTGCTCCATGGGAAAAGAGCAGACACAGGCGAGCGGGGTCCTCTGCACTAGTGGAGCCTGAGAACCAGGGCTGGGGTGCTCAGGTGGGCTTGGGAGGGATTTTGTGCAGCTCCATAACACATTGTTTTGTGTCTGCCTGGCTCAAGAACACAGTAGATGCTTCATGTGTATTTGTCCAATGAAAAGACAACTGAATAGCTGCTATTGCAAATAACTCTTTGTGGGGGTTCTCTTTGCCTCTGCCCCTGTACTGCCTGCCTGTCCCTATTGCATAGCTTCCCATGGGCACCTCATGATCCACCTGTCTGACCTCACATCCTTCTGTGACCCTTCCAGGCCTCTTTGTGTCTCTGAGCTGTCTGTATACCAAGTTGGAATTTAACTATGTATCATTTTAGATGAGTATGGACTATTTGGAAGAGGAGTTGAGAAAGGGTCTTGCTATATAGCCTAGGCTGGCCCCAAACTCACGGCAATCCTCCTGCCTCAGCCTCCTGAGTGCTGGGATTTCAGGCATGTGCTACCACACCTGGTGAAGCCAGTAAACCTGGTAAGGGTTTGGACTTTAGACTTGTCTTTGTTTTTCTTTGTCTCATAGCAATGTTCATTACAGCTTAGAGTTTTCCTGTGCTTCATCTTGTCTGAGCCTCAAGCATGGCAATTTTTTATTTCTCTAATTTTATGAAAAACATTAAGTTCAGGAAGGTCAAATGATTTGGCTAAGGTCACACAGTTATTTCAGGAAGACCTGGGGCACCCTGCCTTTACTCTCTTTTCCATGACTAATAGAGCTTTTGCTATGCAAGGAACATGCAGAGCAGCCCATCTTTGTCCTACCCCCACTCTTCTAATTCCACATTCAGTGTCTTTCAAAGCCTGAACCTCACCATGGGCCTTAATTGCTAACCATTTGTCGAGGGGTGAGGCCACTACATTCCGGTGTTGTGAAATAGGGGCTCACATTTCACCAGTACGTTGTGTTATGCCTCCTGCCTGGATTTCCGTCCATCTGTGCTTGATATCTGTCATTGCTTGAAAGGTGTTCTGAGATCCCTGGGCAGCACGACTCCAACCCATGACAGCTAAGCAGACGTGTTAGGAAAGGCAGAAGCGTCTAGGAGCTTGTTTCTCCTCTCTGGCAAGTTGTCAGCAGACTGGAAGAAATCCAAATAAGAGCACAGACCATTGAAAGGACAGAAAGCTCGATTTCTGAGGCTAGACGGAGGTAAGGAGGTGTACAGCTAGCAAGATGACCAGAGGGAGCTCGCTCTGAGCACTGGCCAGGATCTGAGAGTTGTCCAACTCAGGTTTTCCAACAGGGATAGAATTTGAAGTCAGGAGATAGGATTATATCAAAGAAAATTTAGACCAAACCCAAGCTAAATCTCACAGAACAACATAAACAAGTGCAGTGGGGAGATTTAGAAACTGCCAACCTACACAGTGTGAGGGGATTTGGGGGAGCATCACTTCTCCTCTCCCCCACCCATAAGACCCAGCCTGAGCTGATCTATCAGGCCAGGCTGAGGGTTCATCAGGGTGTGGGTTGGGAGGCCTTAAAAAATGCACTGGTGCTTATTCAGAATCCTCAATCACTTCAAAGAAAACATTCTAAAATGGGCTTAAGTGCCCCAAGCAGGACTGTAAAAAATCCAGTGCTGGGTCCCAGGGAATGGAGGTGGCGGGTCTTTTGCTGAGTGTGCTGGTGGGGCTTCCAAGGACGGGGCTTTCCAGAGAGGCCTCTGAAACAAGACATCCCAGCAGGACCTCATGGAGCAAGCCCACATGAGACACAGCAGGGTCTATGAGTCAGCCAGTGGGATCTGCAAGGAAAGGATCAGACTGGATTAGAACAAAATTAACCCTTCAGCTATATGAACTGGTGCTTCCTCCCTCACTTAGGGAGCTGGAGTGGAACATTTGCATCCAAACATGCCTTTGTTCTTAAGAGTTATGCATAATCCAAACACTATGGGAGGCTGAGGCAGGGAGATTGAAAGTTTTAGCCCAGCTAGTAAGACTCTGTCTCAAAATTTTAACAAAGGCTGGAGATGTAGCTCAATGTGGAGACCTTGGGTTCAATCCCCAATAAAACACACACACACACACACACACACACACACACACACACATATACACGCATATGCACTTGTGCTCAAGTTAACTGCACATCATAACATATGAGGTTCCTATTCTACATTATAGGTTTAATAATTCGCAATCCATTTTTTGGGTATCTTTTTAAAGTTCTAAGTTCTAAAAATTGACTTATTTGACTAATTAGAGTCAGTATTGTTGTGTGTAGAGACAGCAAAACTAAGCAGCATTCATATCTCACATATCTTTTTTAAGATTTTATTTTTCAAGTGACAATTATATATATTTTGAAACATGTTTACATTGTGGAAAGACTACATCAAGCTAATTAACATATGCATTACCGCATACAGTTATTTTTTTGTGGTGAGTGAATTTAAAATCTACTCTCTTAGCAGTTTTCAAATACAGATTTTCCTCATTTAACAACCCACCCATTTAACGACTCTTTAGACTCACAACTGAGGTGCACTGTTACAACCTGCTGCTCAGACTTATGACCTGTAGTTTTTTTTTTTTTTTTACAGTTCTGTACATGTTGTTTATAGAGCCTCAGCATCTTATTTTGGTACAGTACACCTGGTTTATACAGAACTGTAAGTTTTGTTGATTGTACGTATAGTACAGCACTGTAGTTTTATGTTCTGTTATACAGTACAATACTGCATGAAAGTTTTGCGAATAAAAGCAGAGTCATCATGCTGGAGTTTTCTTTGACTATTTCTTTGTTCTGAATATTGTAATGTACACAGTACACACATTTCCTCATTTAGCGACCAATTCATTTAATGACCTAGTCGTGGGAATGGAATTTAGTCTTCAAGCAAGAAGCATCTGTATATAGTATATTGTTATGAACTATAGTCACCATACTGTAAATAGCTCTCTTGAATTTATTTTTCCCATCTCAACCAGTTTATTTCTGCTTGAATTACACACTTTGATTTCCCTAGCAGGGGGACAATCCTGTGATGGCTCTTAGAATCTCTGCCACTCCACACCAGTAGCCACAGTTGGGTTTTATGCTGGTTCTGAACTGTAGTTTCTAACTCTTCCCACGGAGCGGGGATGGCATTTCATTCAGTGGCACCTGAGTCGGGCTGAACGAAGGATTGAAAATGGTATGTGGGAACCCCAGGGGGTGGGGGCAACATCCAGAACAGGACGATCTGGGTAAGTCTGTATCCTAGCAAACAAATCAGGATGATTGACAAGGGGGCACATAACACTTCCTTTAGGTAAACGGAAAACATTAAGATGCAGTGTTTATGGTTTTCCTCTCTTCTGCTTTCTGCTAAACTTTGTCTTTTGCATCAGGCAGATTTTGGTACAAGGTACGTTGAGGGATGCCATGCTGTTTGGATTGATATCAGAAGGGCCTGAGTAAGCCACCTGGGTATACTCAGACAGTGAGAGGAGAGGAGGCCCTCTCAGGAAGCCAGCGTGAGAAGTAGCTGAGAAACATCCTAGAAGGATTCCAGGGAGGAGGATGCTGGGGGAAACCATTATCTGTGCTAGACAGTGGGAAAGGTGTGCGCCTGTTATTCCAGCTACTAGGGAAGCTGAGGCAGAAGGATCTCAAATTCTATGTGGAGTAACTTAGTGAGAGCTCATCTCAAAATAAAATAAAAAATGCTGGGGATATAACTCAGTGTTGCCAAAAAAATTATATATTGTGAATGAAATTACTCCATAATGGACCATTCTAAAACCTTCAATTTAAAAAAAAAAACAACAACCTTAATTGCTTTTCAAATACACATTGCATATTTAAATTTCTTTGAATGTGACACCTTAAAGAAATCAAGCCCACAAGGCAGCTTGTTTTTCCTTTGTGGTTTTAATTATAAAGGAGAACAATGCATCCACACAAAAACAATCTATAGTGATTACCAGTAATTCACAGAGACAGGAAGATGCCAATTTATGTAAAGCTGAAAAAAACAGATAGACTAGCATTTACGAACTTCCTAAATTTTAAGTTTGTTTTACTACTGGATGTTTTTCTGGAAAGAGAATACAGATCTGATCAGATATCAGAGTTCCATGATTGTGGAAAAGGCAAGAAATAAGATGATGAATAGAAAGGAAATAAAGGAGGAAGGAAATGGTTAAGAAACAACTTCTTTATGATAACAATAATGAATTATAATAATAATAAAGGAGATTGACTCCTGTCATGGGACCTGCAAATAAGGGAAGAGTAATTAAATTTAAATCAGTTACCAGTGACTAAGGCAGGAAATAATTTCCACAAGCTTAACAAAGCTCTGTGTGTGTGTGTGTGTGTGTGTGTGTGTGTGTGTGTAAAAAGACACAAAGGCGAGAAGGGAGCTGATAGGAAACATGAATGATAAATATTCTTCAAAAATGTTTCTATTGGCTCTTCTTGCGTGGCCCCTCCGGGACCAGCTGTCATGGAGCTCTGGGCCTGTGGACAAGGCCGTGGCACTAGCACTGTTAGTGGGAGTGTAAAATGGCAGAGAAGATTTGAGGACAATTTGACAGGATGTATCAAGATTTGAAAGATATATCTAACTTGCCCCAGCCAATTCTCCTGATGAATCCTTCCTACAGAAATCAAAATGTGCACAGATACCTGTACAAAAACCGAATCAAATTTTCCCATAAGGTCAACATTGAATTTTACCATTGGATTTGATTTGATTCTTGTCCAATTTGGTTTGCAACCAGAATCGTGGAAAGAATTAAGTTTGTGAACTGAGGTGCTACTGTAGTATTATCTGTAGTCATGTGACACTTAAGAAGGGGAATATAGGGTTGGGGATATAGGTCCAGTAGTAGAGTCCTTACCCAGAATCTGTGAGACCTTGGGCTCAAACCCCAGTACCCCATATATACATACATAGGAATATGTTCCAAGAAATGCACCATTATATGATTTTGTTATAGTGCAAACATCATAGAATGTACTTACACAAACTTGTATAGGTATTACAGGTATAAGTATAGTATAATAGGCATAGGTATAATAATATAGGTATAATAATAGATATAATAGGTACAATCATTTGACATTGACTGTTGGTGCCATCAGGAGATGCAGTAAACACAAGATATATGGGTCTGCTGCCAGTGTGATACAGCATACTGTTTTACAGTTAATTTTAAAAAAAAATAGGGTTACATTCTATAACAATGATTAAAAATATAGTAAATACATATACCAGTAATAATTTACTGTCATTATCTACTTTGTTATGACAGTAGTTTGTTGATATCAGCATCACCAGAAACGTGATGATGTGTTGCACTATGATGTTAAAATGGCTAGTGTCACTAGGTCATAGGAAATTTTCAGCTCTTTTATAATCTTGTGGAACCATCATTTATATATGCCATCCATTGTTGACTAAAATGTCACTATGCAGTCAAATACATGACTGTAATTGCAGAAAATTTGATAAATATGTATCAGCAGAAGAATAAAGTTCTTCCATGGAACACTAAGCAGCTGTTACAGAGAATGAGGTAGAGTAAGATTTCATTTATATTAAAAATGATATGTGAAATTAACACCTAACATTACTCTGATGCAGGGCCCTGCCTACTATGGGACTTTAAGTGTCCTCAAATGCCCCGGTGGCCTCCAGCTTAGTGTTATTGGGAGGTAGTGAAGACTTGAAGAGGTAGGGCTTAGTGGAAGGAAGTTAGATCATTGCAGGTATGCCCTTGAAGAAGATATTGGAAAACTCAGTCCCTCCTCTTCCTCTCTCTTTGTTTCCTGGCCACCATGAACTCAGCAGTTTTTTCTACCAAGTTCCACCCACCATGATATACTTACTTGCCACAGACCCAAAAGCAATTGAGCTAATCAACCATGGACTGAAATCTCTGAAACTGTGAGCCAATGTAAACCTTTCCTCTTAACTTGATTACTTCAGGTAGTTTTTTATAGTAATGGAAGTCTGACTAACATGTGTTACTTATCTTTGTATCTCCAAAAGCATCTAGCAAAGGGCTTTGTACATTGTGGTTTCTCATGCTCATTGAATCAAACTCACATATATAAAAGTGCTATATAAATCTTTCAAAAAGGAAAGGATTACTGTTTTTAAAATTAGTATCATTATAACTTTTGGTTTATCTGTTTTCACCTCACCATCAGGATTCTTCAAAGTGCCTGTCTGGCACCTGCAACAGAAATGCTCAGTATACTAGTTTGAAATCCAAGGGAACCCTAGACTTCTGTGGGTACAACCTGGTAATATATATTTTAAGTAGGGTGATTATTCAATTTATTGGCTAACCTAGGACACTTTTGAGGGGACTATTAAATATGCTGAGAGAACTGGCATAAACCAGGATAGTGACTTTCATTTCAAGTGTGCCTTTGGAAAAGAAAGTGTGAAAACTTCTGCCCAAGGTTCTAATTCTTTCACAGTGGGAATCAGGTATCTTTTCCTGTTTAACTCCTGATCTTCATAGCAAAGACAATGCTCTAAACTGAGATTGTGCCAGGAGCTACAGTGCTCCCATTA
Source organism: Cuniculus paca (assembly GCA_004365215.1). Classification (NCBI taxonomy): domain Eukaryota; kingdom Metazoa; phylum Chordata; class Mammalia; order Rodentia; family Cuniculidae; genus Cuniculus; species Cuniculus paca. Next base: position 5,932 of record RJWT010005206.1, on the reverse strand, counting down.
TGCTGAGCAGGTGCAGAAGCTGGACAAGAATGTGAGGGTAGGGGCAGTTGGGGTCTTAGGCAGGTGCTGCCAAACAGTGGCCTCCTGCTGTCTTAGAAGATGCTGGCTGTGGCCACTGTGACTGAAGTTACAAGGGACTTGTGCTGGTGTCCTCTCCCATAATCCTTCAAGGACATGGCTCTTTTCACTCATGGATGGGACTTTAAGGGTAATGTATTAACACAAATAATGCCACACAGTTAACAGTGAGAAGGAATACCTGTGTTAAGTCAGGCAGCCGGGGCCAACACCAGTTACCTAGCAGGTGGTGGTACTCTGTAATTCGACCAGACTCCCTGAGCATCATTGAAGACAGCAGTAGAACCTCACTCCTGCTGTGGCTGGGCTCCTGTTTCCTTTTAGGGGAATTTTCTTTCTGTTCATTTTGCTTTTCTTTTTAATTTATAATAGTGGAAAAGCATCCATTTCCATCAAAGCCCATTCTAGGATCTTTGAACCAAAGCGAGCTATGAAATTACAACTGAAATATTAGTCCCAGACCTCTTTCATCAGGATCTCTTGAAATTTAATCGAACATCATTTAGAGCTGGGGTTTCATTGTCTCCTAACAAGTTAAGCCAGCAGCCCACAGGACCAGTGTGTGAGCATTCAAAATTCTTCTTCTTGTGTCTGTGCTCCACTCTTATCACACACATATTTTCCCATGTCCTGATACAAGTCCCACACATAATTATGTAGATGGATAATAAGCTTTCTGGCTTGCAGTACAACTCACAGACTCTTGGAGATTTGGAAAGTTTAAAACAAGGTTTTAATTATGTTATAGCTAACGGACTGGTTATAGCAATGTATGCGACACATGTAGATACAGAAGTATTTTCTGCCACTGGGACACACAGAGAATGGACGACATGCAGGGAAGACCTGGAGACCAAATGAGCAATAGATGAATAAGGTGCTGAGCCTGTTTAAGAGAAGACAGAGAAAGGGTAGAGGGAGAGGGGGAAAATCAGTCATTTGAAAGCAGGATTAGTTTTGCTCTGTATTTCTGATCCATAAAACTGTATGACTTCACACTTTTTTTTTCCTATGACATTTCTATTAATATTCCTTATCTCTACCACCTTTACCTTTTTCAAATGCTATTCCATCTATGTGACTTTCCAGGGCAGAGCCAGATGTCTACTCCTTCAGCACGCCAGGACCTATCACTGTGCTATATTTTCTGTTATCTCTTTATCTCATCCATGGCAGTATGGGTCCTCGAGGGAAGGAGCTGGGACACATTTTGGTGTTTTAGCACCTAATTCAGAATAGATATTTCGTGCATGTTTACAGAATGAATGAATGCACGAATGAGTAGGTGCTATGAGTTTTGGGCAGGTGCTTCTTAATACGAGCTCTGTGGGGTGATAGCAATCATTATCAATTCCATTTTATTGATAAAGTAATTGAGGGACAGAAAGAATAAGTAACTTGCTTAGGATCGCACAACCAGGACTCGGTGGCATAGTGGCTGGTTCTCAGGTCTTCCTATGTCAAATGGCGGCCCCTTCCTGCCAGGAGAATGACTCTGAAAACACCTAGGTAACAGTAATAATCCGATCATTCTTCAATAGCACTATTGTGTCCCTCATCACTGAGACTGGCCTTCTGTTAAAGATGTCAAAATTGAAAAATGTCTATATACATATTTATTACTCACACCACCTTCTGAAGTAGGAATTATTATTTCGGTTTTACAGGTGAGGAAGCAAAAGGTTAGAGACATTAAGAAACTAGGCTAAGATCACACATCTAGCAGGTGGCAGAGTCAGTGCTTGGCCCTGGTGTCAAAGCCTATCAACCTGTATACTCCATTGCTCAGCAGAGTAAGACCTGAAGCATCACCACCAAATGCTGTTCTTGGAATAGGAAGCCAGACGTTGACACAACATAAAGGAGGATTTTTAGCAGTGAGAAAACTGTAGACAGAATGATTAGTGACTCGGGACAGTGAGACCGGCAACAAACTATAATTGGAGGTGGGTAAACACTTGGTGCAAAGTTCGGGTCGGTTTGGTGGCTTGGATAAATTACTTTAAAACTCCTTCCACTCTGAGTCTTGCTCCTTACACTTGTGGTGCCCAAGACAAGAGTACAGGAGGTCACAGATCATATGTCTAAATATTTAAAAGCTGAACATCAAGCTAGGGACTGCTAAATTAAAGAAAAGTTTAATCTTCCTGCCTTGATATACTTTTTTTCAGTGCCAATACAATTTTATTTGTTTTTATTAGTACACGTTTGCAGTACATACTGATTACATTTACTGTGGGTGAGTTGGTACATGTATGTAACACATCATAATTCTTTTTATGTCCCACTTCCTTCCGCTCCCTCTCCCCTCCCCTCCATATGATAAATTTACTTTTATAACACCTGGAAGTGCAGGCTCAATTCTAGAATTCCAAGATTTCTCAGGGCTCTGCACTGAAATGTGACAGCAAGGGGATGGCTGCCCAGTTGCTGACCTGCAAACTGTCCCCTTTCTTTTTCTACCCTAGACTGTCCAGGCTCCATCCACCATGCCCCAAGAACTTTCTCTCACTACCCTGCAGGTACAGGGGAAAGATGGACAAGGCAGGACCTTGTATGAGCAGGGCAGGGCCATTCAGGCAGGGCAGGGTCTGGTCTAGAAGGGATGGCACAGACACATCCACTTGACCCTTCAGGGTTTTCATGTGGAGAGGGTTTTCATGTTGTGGCCTGAGAAGGGCCAGGCTAGGGCCACTTTTGAGTCTAACTGTAGTGAAACTTGTAGTCTCAAGATACTGGGTTCCTCGCGTTTTTCTTTTGCATGTGTATGCCATCTAGGGATAATATATTGTCTGGGTATAAGACCAAAATCCTCTGTCTAGGACAGAACGTCTGGCTGGAGGATTCTGAATTGGGCTTTAGGGGAGCTGAGTGGGGCTGTTCGGCTTTGGGTGAAGTGATCTAAACAAGAAGATTGCTAGAGAAACCCAGACAAAATCTCTGGCGTGGGCTCTAATTCAGTTCCTTTCTTCTCTCTCATTCTCTGATGTTCCAAAGGTCGCCAGCTTCCCAGGCCTGCCAAGTCTGAACTGGAGTTGCCTTCTCATACCTCTACAGTGGCTCTTTTCTAGAGAAACTATTTTATTTTATTTATTTTCTTTTTAGAGAAACTATTTTAAACAGAAATCTGTATTTCTGTGATTACCGACTGCCATCTACCCAGATCAGAAGCAGGGTGAATTTGGTCTTTTAGGGGACATGGCAGGTTCAGAGGGGTCTGCTCTGCTCAGCAAACAAACTCCCCCTTCCTACAGTTTGTTTCTGCAGGTGGGCTGGAGGGGCCGCTCAGTGCTGGGTTAAAAGTTTGAATTCTGGGGCTGGGGATTTAGCTCAGCAGCACAAGTGCCTGCCTGGCAAGTATAAGGTTGTGAGTTCGATCCCCAGTACCAAAAAACGAAACAAAACAAAACAAAACAAAGAGTTTGGATTCTGCAGACTGCCTGGAAGAAGACCCAGGCTGAAATAGCGGCTGTATGGCTTATTAGTTGCATAACTTGAATAAATCACAGAACAGGCTGGGTCTCAGATTTTCTCTCTAAAAATCTCTAAAATGAGGATAAAAATACAGTAGTAGCTTCATCACAAGGTCTTAAAGAAGAAAATCCACAAAAAGCTTTTAAGTTTGTGGTGGCAAGCACACACTAGCTGCTCAAACAGTACATCAGCTGTTCCTGTTAATATTCCTATTCCTGTTGATGATATTTCATCTCCAGGCTTGGGACCTTGGCATTACCTTTGTATCCCTTTGTATGTCTATTGCTATCTGCTGAATGGAGGGTTGTGTTTCCAATAGGAAGCCGCTTTTCTATCAACCTCTGATTCTTTCCATCTTTTCTGTAGGCAGCTATATTCACTTCCCAAATCACCCCACGCCCTGTCATGGTACGGCAATAGGCAGGGTTAGGTCTATAACTAAGTCCATGTTCCCCTAAGTCCCATGTACCAGAAAGTTTATTTCTTCTCGACACGTCAGAGATCTGCACTGGCTTTTGCACCCTTTGGCACATACGAGAGGGCAGCAGGGCCAATGGAAGAAAAGCTCTTGGCCAGAGCAGGCTTGCTGTATGAGGTTCATGTCAAGGATGCTTCACTGGGAGGAGGTAAACGGGCACAGAATGGGTAACTAGCACAGTGTGACACCCACCATTTTATTTCAAACTAGAGCAATGTCATTTGGCTTTCACCAAATCTATGAACAGGTAGGAGGGTGGTGGGAAATTGGGAGGATTATTCTTTTCAGAGTGGGTCCTCTTGACTAGAGAAGTTTCTGTTTTCTTTTGTCTTGTTTGCCTTGATTGATCAAAGTCGCAGGAGTGTTAAGACTGAAGGTCAAACCTGCTACTGATTACACACTGTGAGAAAAAGTCATATGTGGCGGGTGACAAAATTACTTTTATGGAGAAAGCATGAGAAACATATCACTCATATTTGTAGAGGATTTTACAGCATAGAAAGCTCATATATTAACCTGTCTCTAATGACCTCTGAGCTGGAAGATATTGGGCTAGCACTTCCCACAGCTGGCATTAGTGCCATCTGGAAAGCTTTATAACCATTCAGGTCCCCCAGATTCCACTCAGACTCATGGAATCAGGATCTCCACAGGTGGGAACCTGCATGATTAAGTGATTTCCTCAGGGCTTCCCATGGTGTACTGGATTTAGGCACTGCCCATTTAGGACAACTACCGCCACCTTCCAACACCTCTCAATCGCATCATCCAGTGAATGCGGCTCTGTGCTCAGTCTTTCTGTGTTGGGAGCCATTGAAGCTGGAATCTGACCACATCTGTTGGGGCTGGCTAGCTGGGTCAGAGAACAAAGACCCAAAACATCAGGCCCTTAGGTTGCCACACATGCAGATTACTAGGCAATGGGGTGTCATGTGACATTAAGTTGCTAAATGTATATATAAATGCCCCTACAGTGAGAGGGCACTTCTTTTCCTTTCAACAGGAGAGAGAGGGCTCCACCTGACCCCAGCTTTCCTCTTTTCTTTGTTTTCTCATCTTCTCATCGTCCTTCTCCCAGGAACCTCGAGAGCTGCACTGGTTGTGACACTTCTGTAGCCAGTTCCTCCTCTACTCTGCCACCAGAATAAATTCCCTGAAACACTTTTTTTTTTTTTGAGACAGGGTCTCTGTATATAATCCAGGCTGGCCTTGAACTCATTATGTAGTCCAGGCTGGCTTTGAAATCACAATCCTCCTGCCTCACCTCCCAAGTGCTGGGATTACAGGCGTGCACCACCACATCTGGCTCCTAAAGCAAACCTGACCAAGTCCCTCCCTGCCCCCACTCCCCAGAACAAAGCCTGGCACTTGGGAGGACCAGGTTCTCACACTCTAGGCTACACGTCTTGCAAGCTCCTGTGAAATGCTTCCTGATCTCACCCCAGCCTGCGTAGTAGGTGCTATGTATCTTTCATTTTTCCTGCTCTCAGGGTTATGTCGTTATTTGATTACAGACCCATTTAGCTGCACAGGACCATGGGAGTGGGGAGGCTTTGGGTCAGAGGTAATGTCTTGTGCATTTTTCTAGCCCTGGTTGCCTGGTCAAGGGACCAGCACATAGTAAGGGCTCTAAAAACACAAAGTGAATAAACATGTCCCACAGATACCTTGTCCTATTATTTATGTCAAGTTTAGATAAAGCAGTCTTAAAATAGATGTGTTTAGACTGAGTGCCTCTTATTCAAAGGTCCAATATCCCAGCTAAATAGCTTACTCTATTTAGTATAAATTAAGAGGAGCCATGGGCTAAAGAGATTGCTTAGGGACTGGCTGACTCTGCTTTGGGTTTGATGCCACTTGTTCCATGATCATTTAATGTTTCCAAAATAATCTCATTTCAAA